>CM071600.1:68471045-68751045 GCA_036435485.1 Saposhnikovia divaricata | reverse complement strand
TTAGGACATAGAAGATGATCGTACAGCTCTACAATATTCGCCCAAAAAGGTACCAAGTCTTCGGATTTTCTTTATTTTTTACTAAGTTTATTTTACACCATGATGGGTGCTTACTTGTGCATGTTTGATATGTCCGAATAACTTTTGTATTCTTTTGTCCAACTTTGTAGGTGAGTTGCATATGCATCCCTTCATGCCATGTATACTAATTTGCATTCGAGAAGAGTTATCGACCATGCTTTAATTCATTGATTTCTTTTATTTATAAGCTTGCATCTTGTATATGGTCGTGCAGGATAAAAATTATCATGACTTCTGTTAGCATAATTTAAATCGACATTATGTTCATCCTAATTATTTTGATTTTAGTTTGATTATTTTCAATTTATTGAGAATTGAATAAAAATATTGTACTAGTTAAAATTATTTTGTTCAAGTATTAATATTTTTGAGTAACAATTTTTATCCGAGGTTAACTAGTTCTTAGTTTTATATGTCTGTCAATCTTAAATTCAAGTATGTCCAAGATAGTCTTAATTGTATATTATATTATTTTAAATGCTTAATGATTAGTTCTATATTTAAATTATTTATGATGTACATTGCGCATGCATGCCAACTTAGAAATACATGGACAGTAGATGTTAATATCCAGGCTTGTTGTTAAAATCCAAAAATAAATAATAACATGTACATGTCTGCAATTATATACATGTAACTGGACAGGCCATTTGTTTGCCATATTGGGTTTTAGGCCCATTTGCTTTCCTTTTATTTGGTAATTATGATTTAAGTTAGTGGCCAGTTTGCATTAGTGTGATACAATTGATATTTATAGGATTGGTTCGTTTATTAACTGTTTATAATAGGTAACTGAACGTGTGACCTGCTTCTTAATTGTTAATTATTTGTTAATTAATTATGTTCCGGTTATTTAATTTTAGGATTTGTTCGTGCAATTATTTCGGTATTTTGTGTCGACTTTGAGGTAAGTACCTTTTGACTTACTTTTATTTTCCGAAAAACTTTTGATATTGTGATTTCGATTTCGTATAAGATATAAGATATTGTTTCGAACTGTATAAGATATAAGATATGAGAATCTTCGAATCCCTCAGTCTCTACGTTTTCGAACCTGTTCGTAATTTACGCTATAGTTCCGGAACTAGCCTTAGATACCCTTAGTAGGCGCACAAGTGTGCAACTTTAGATATCTATTAAGGGCGCGTGATTATTGAACTTTAGATGCCGGTCACTGGCAAAGTGTGGCGAAAGAATAAGAATAAGAATAAGATGCCGGTCACTGGCAAAGTGTGGCCGTAGAGTAAGACTGTGGTATTTTTTATTTTCGTTTTGTTTCTGTTTCTGCTTCTATTCTGTTTTAAATTCTGGATTTTTGAAAATATAAACTTTGGGTTAAATTTATTTTCGCAAAGGTTTTGCAAACTTATATTTGATTTTGAAAATTCTTTTATTAAAACGCCCATTGATTTTTGAAAGTATCTGTTAGTCAATTGTTACTTGCTGAGCTGTGTAGCTCACCCCTTTTTAATATTTCAAGTTTGATTTTTGGAAGCTTATTGAGAATAAGATATGAACTTGTGGACCTTCGTGCTAGCTATTTTAGATGCAATTATTGGAAAAGTTTTATCGTATTACTTCAATAAATTGTCAGTACTTTATTAGACAGTGATTATTGAATATTGTATTTATGGAGCTGTGTCTCCGAATTTATCTTTTTGAATTATTGAATTTGACCGCTGCATTTGACTTTCGTGGAATTTTGATTTATTTGAATAAAGAATTCAGTTTATTTAAGTTTCGTATTTAGATTTAATATCCCGAAAATCCGGGATGTTACAGTTGGCATCAGAGCCAGGGTTTTCCTTCGGAGTGTATTAGGTATGGGACTAGTACATTCCCTAGGATGCGATCCTATAGACTCTCGTATAGGTTTTGACCTTTAAGCTAGTAAATTATTTTGAATCTTGGACACTTATTTTTGTGATGATTTGACCTGTTTGATTTTTGTGCTTTTTGATCATTGATTATAAGTTTGAAAGTTTGTTGTTTTTAGAAAAGATGGACGGAGAAGGCAACAACAATGGCAATCAGGGCAACAACAATCACAATGGCAACAACAATAACAATCAAGGCAACGATAATCAGAATGGCAACAACAATGGTGATGGTGGAAATGTATTCGACCAGCTAGCCGAGACTCTAGCTACACTCGTGAATCAGCAACCCAGACAGCAGAATATCGTCTCTCAGTTCAAGCGTTTGAACCCACCAACTTTCGATGAGGCAACTGATCCGGCCATAGTCGAGATGTGGATACAAGAGATGGAGAAAGCTTTCGGACTGCTAGGGAGCAACGAAGAACAGAAGGTCACTTTAGCTGTGTATCAACTTCAAGGAAGTGCTTACGATTGGTGGCTCATGGAACAAAGAAAGAATGAGACTGCAACCACTGAGGGAAATCCTGAATCATACACATGGGCAAAGTTCAAGAAGGCTCTAGAAGATAAGTACTTTCCGAGAACCATTCGTCTGCAAAAAGAGAGGGACTTCATTCGGCTCGAGCAGGGAGGAAAGTCTGTTGTGGAATACGAAGCAGAATTCACAAAGCTTGCAAAGTATGCACCGACATTAGTTGCTGACGAGACCAGTCGAGCTAGAAGATTGGAAGAGGGACTTCGGACCGACATTAGGAATTCGGTGGCGTCCTTTGAACTTCAGATGTACTAGACTGTGCTCAACAAGGCTTTGGTGATCGAGAGAGGTCTGGCAGAATCTGAAAAGGCATCAGGCAACTGGAACAAGAAGAGGTTCGCTCCGACTGGTGGATTTTCGTCTCAAAGGGAACCTTTCAAGAAGCCACACGTGTATGATAACATCGGAGGACAGGGTGATCGAGAAAAGTGTTCAAGGTGCGGTAAGAATCATCTGGACAAGGACTATCGATGGAATAGGGGTGCTTGTTTTCACTGCGGAGAAGTAGGACACAAGATTTCGGAGTGTCCACATAACCCACCGCCAAGGAAGGAAGATGATAAAAAAATTGGCATTGGACGTGTGTTTCAGCTCACTGGAAGTCGCACCAACTATTAAGGAATGATTTATTTTCTTCATGGTTTATTTTATTTTATTAATGTGAATTTGGGGACCAAATTCTTTTAAGGGGGGAAGAATGTAAAACCCCGTTAGTTTTTATTTTATTTCATTATTAGATATTAGTTTTTTAAGTCATTTATTTATTTATTTAGATAATTATATTAATTAGTAATTTTTAGAATTCTTTTTGTGCAAGATATTTTGAATAAGGATGATATTTATTATTAAAGGAAAGAAGTGTGAAAAGATATTAGAAAATCAGTATCATTTAATTTAAGATATTTGTGTGAATTAGAATATTTTAAATTACGTATTACTTGGAGAGATTGTACGAAAGTTTTAGAATTACCTTAGTTAGATTAGGGTTTTGTGTACCTATATAAGAACCCATTAGGACATAGAAGATGATCGTACAGCTCTACAATATTCGCCCAAAAAGGTACCAAGTCTTCGGATTTTCTTTATTTTTTACTAAGTTTATTTTACACCATGATGGGTGCTTACTTGTGCCTGTTTGATATGTCCGAATAACTTTTGTATTCTTTTGTCCAACTTTGTAGGTGAGTTGATATGCATCCCTTCATGCCATGTATACTAATTTGCATTCGAGAAGAGTTATCGACCATGCTTTAATTCATTGATTTCTTTTATTTATAAGCTTGCATCTTGTATATGGTCGTGCAGGATAAAAATTATCATGACTTCTGTAAGCATAATTTAAATCGACATTATGTTCATCCTAATTATTTTGATTTTAGTTTGATTATTTTCAATTTATTGAGAATTGAATAAAAATATTGTATTAATTAAAATTATTTTGTTCAAGTATTAATATTTTTGAGTAACAATTTTTATCTGAGGTTAACTAGTTCTTAGTTTTATATGTCTGTCAATCTTAAATTCAAGTATGTCCAAGATAGTCTTAATTGTATATTATATTATTTTAAATGCTTAATGATTAGTTCTATATTTAAATTATTTATGGTGTACATTGCGCATGCATGCCAACATAGAAATACATGGACAGTAGATGTTAATATCCAGGCTTGTTGTTAAAATCCAAAAATAAATAATAACATGTACATGTCTGCAATTATATACATGTAACTGGACAGGCCATTTGTTTGCCATATTGGGTTTTAGGCCCATTTGCTTTCCTTTTATTTGGTAATTATGATTTAAGTTAGTGGCCAGTTTGCATTAGTGTGAGTGTGATACAATTGATATTTGTAGGATTGGTTCGTTTATTAACTGTTTATAATAGGTAACTGAACGTGTGACCTGCTTCTTAATTGTTAATTATTTGTTAATTAATTATGTTCCGGTTATTTAATTTTAGGATTTATTCGTGCAATTATTTCGGTATTTTGTGTCGACTTTGAGGTAAGTACCTTTTGACTTACTTTTATTTTCCGAAAAAATTTTTATATTGTGATTTCGATTTCGTATAAGATATAAGATATTGTTTCGAACTGTATAAGATATAAGATACGAGAATCTTCGAATCCCTCAGTCTCTACGTTTTCGAACCTGTTCGTAATTTACGCTATAGTTCCGGAACTAGCATTAGATACCCTTAGTAGGCGCACAAGTGTGCAACTTTAGATATCTATTAAGGGCGCATGATTATTGAACTTTAGATGCCGGTCACTGGCAAAGTGTGGCGAAAGAATAAGAATAAGAATAAGATGCCGGTCACTGGCAAAGTGTGGCCGTAGAGTAAGACTGTGGTATTTTTGATTTTCGTTTTGTTTATGTTTCTGCTTCTATTCTGTTTTAAATTCTGGATTTTTGAAAATATAAACTTTGGGTTAAATTTATTTTCGCAAAGGTTTTGCAAACTTATATTTGACTTTGAAAATTCTTTTATTAAAACGCTCATTGATTTTTGAAAGTATCTGTTAGTCAATTGTTACTTGCTGAGCTGTGTAGCTCACCCCTTTTTAATATTTCAAGTTTGATTTTTGGAAGCTTATTGAGAATAAGATGTGAACTTGTGGACCTTCGTGCTAGCTATTTTAGATGCAATTATTGGAAAAGTTTTATCGTATTACTTCAATAAATTGTCAGTACTTTATTAGATAGTGATTATTGAATATTGTATTTATGGAGCTGTGTCTCCGAATTTATCTTTTTGAATTATTGAATTTGACCGCTGCGTTTGACTTTCGTGGAATTTTGATTTATTTGAATAAAGAATTCAGTTTATTTAAGTTTCGTATTTAGATTTAATATCACCAAAATCCGGGATGTTACAGCCATAAATCTTTAAGTCAACAAATCCTTTCACCTCCTGATTCTATACTAGACTACTCCAAACGCCTTCCTTATTCGTAGTATCAATTCACCATTGTTCCTAAAACCTAATGGTAACCATGCATAATTTCCTCCAAGATTAAAAGGATGAGCATTTGTTTTTTTTTCTTTTGCTAGAGTAAATCAGTACCACATGCAAAGCCAAGATAAAGAAACAGCCTATGAATAAGTATAGTCAAGCAACTCCATGGTATAGATATACAAGGTTTTATCCGAATCATATAATGTTAATATGAGCTCTTTAGTTGTAGGACTACTATTAGTACTTACCTAATTAGATTTTTGAATTATCTTTTCTTTGCATCGCAATGGGCCGTGGGAAGGTGCCTGGCTGGCTGGCTCTACTAATACAGTACATTCTAAAAGTCAAGGGTGAGACATCAACACCCTTGAATGCTACCATCATTGGCATTTGGCAAACTTGATACTTGTCCTTCCAAATCAGAGCAAATTCCAGCAAGTGTAAAAAACAGGAATCAATAGATAATAGGAAAGATACTAGAGAAAAATTATAAAAGCTTTCTGAATGAAATAAGAAATACAAGCGAGTTGCACCTAGTGCGCAAAAAATAAACACACTGATCTTGATTACCCACTCTACACATCGTTTCCAGTAAATTTTACTTGTCACTAAGCAAGACAAGATATGCAAATTGAATCAAACATTCAAACACAAAGTAAATTACTTAGAGAAAACATCCAAAGCATTTTTTCACTAATCTGCAAGCATGGCTAATAAATCAACAATCTTAAAAAAGAAAAGAAAAAACTAATTGAAACCTGCTAAAATCGTAGTGTATTTCAATTAGCCATATGTACAAAACCCAGACATGTGGTGCTTCTTTTCGCTAAATGTGAAATAATACATTGCTATTCCTCTTCAGATCCTTCCTTCAGTAGGTGGATAAAATTTTCAGCTTGCTTGACGAAATATCTATCCGATTCATCTGCCATTTTCTTCTCAGATTCCCACATCAGAACAGCCTCTTTGTGTATGATATTGTTGTCATACATAAAAACCAAGATCGGTGTAAACAACGAGGTATATTGCTTGACAGAATCCAAGCAAATTTCTTCAAATTTCAATATTATTTCAATCTCCTCATCTGTGCTTTTTATGTACGCTCTTAGAATCTTATGCCACTTGACCATAACACTGGTAACATTCTTATACAGTCCACTAAGGGAATGTTGTTCCATATCAAATGCCAATCTCATCAATGAATAAAATAAAGCACCCGCACAGTCTAGTTGAGTCATGTTGTACGCCAACTTCAGCAAGTTAATTTCTAAAATAACATTACCTTCCTCAACATCTTCCTCAACAGCTCTAAGGAAGGTTGCCTCAACCTCTTTCTCAAAGTCTGCAGTTTCGTCATCGTCGTCAACTTCAGAGTCAGAATCATTACAAGGTGGAAGAATATTATCATCAAGATTTGGTAATTCAGGATTATTTGCAGCTAGCATAATTGCAACAAGTTTGTCAGCAGGAATTGGCGCCACTGAGTATCTCCATTCTTCTGCTTCAGTAGGTAACCAAATAAAGCCAAGGCCATTGTAACCTACTTCCGATGTAGCACCCCATTCCATCTCGGATAAGTCACCCTTGTTTGCACCATCAGCAATCGGTGAATTATCCTCTTCCCCGCTGCTATCATCTTTGTAATTTGGCTCCTCATCATCACTGTCTTGCTTGATCGGTTGCTCTAACAGAGACACTTTTGAGTAAGAAGGAACAACAAACTGCTCTCCAATAACAACCTTAAAAGACAGAACAACACCAGGCTCCAAAACTGCACCTGCCTTTAATCTCACCCCGTCACACACTATTGCATGCTTCAGTTCACAGCCATCTTCAATTGTTACATTATGCCATATGTAGCAACCGTCTATGGTGACATTAGATCCAATACTGCAGCCTTCCCCAACAACTGAATCGGAAATTGTAGTTTTATTCCCAATAGTAGTGCCATTTCCAATAACAGTAAACGGACCAATCTGTGATTGTCCTACTACCTCTGAGGCCTGGTACATGTGCTGTCTTTGAAGATTCGTTTCAGAATTTTTGAACAATGGAATTATGTCCTTGCTCTGGATTATGTCCTTGCTAATGGCGTCATAGCTTCGAAGATTTTCAACCCTAGCAGCATAGCCTGAACAGATATCATACGTAAAGATTTTGTAACCCTGTGCATCATCAAAAAGCAATCCCTTGATAAAATCATTGCTCATATGCTGATAGTCGAAATTCTCGTTGAATATACTGAGGACTTCTGGACTACAGATGTCTATACAGCAATCCTGTCTGTCATTGTAGAGAGAAACTGACCGAGAAAGCATTGCCTTGTCAAGCGATACCACACTGGGAACCTCTACCCCATCTTCATAATAAAGGAGCTGCTTTGTATCAGTATCAACCGCAATAATCAGCTCATCGTTTCCAAGTATCGATTGGTTTGTAATTCGACAAGGCATCGACTTTTTAACAACCATCGTCATAACTGCCTTGCTATCCTTTCTACGTCTCTCCTTGTGCTCAACAAGTGCCTCATCAAGCAACAAGTTGCTTACAGTGTCTCCGTTAACAAGAATGAAATCTTGGTGTATTACATTCTTTTCGTACATTAAGCGCAAAGCATCTCCAACGCTAACACAATATTTCGACACTATTGTCGAGACCATAAAGTTTGGTTTTGCAAGCCAATTAGACATGTGTAGGTAATCCTTTACTTGGTTACAGCAGAAAACAAAAACCTCTCTAACTCCGACAGATTGAAGCCAAGACAGAGTATACGCAATCAAAGGAACATTGACTAATGGTAATAAAACTTTGGGGCTTTCGTGAGTTATAGGGATGAACTTGTTCTGCTGCTGATCAAAAGTACTGTCTGCTAATACAATTGCCTGTAATGTGGTATTAGCCACATGATCATCAACCTTTCCTCTCTTTTTCACTGCCATATTCGTAACAACTCGATCTCTGTTCAACTCTGTTTTATTATGTGTATGCACGTAACCGACTATGTTTTGATGTGTGTTGTCTAGAGTTGAAGATAATGGCCAAGCCTGCAAGGCAGCGGTGTATTTATAGAGAGAAAATTCCATAAATTTGAAATCAATTCGGAATAGGATTTGTTAATTATATTCATATCTCGTCCCCAATAAATTCCATAAATTTGAAATCAATTTTGAATAGGATTTATGGAGATGGAGCTGTATTACGTGGTACTATTTCATGCTTTTGTAATTGCCAGCTCATATTTGTTATTTTTCGTATCGAAATGCGGTTAAAAATTACTACCCGTGTAAAGCACGGCCGCACGAATCCAGATTAAAATATTAATATCAATAAATTATCTATAATAAATATATTTGATATCAATATTAGCGATAATTTTAATATTATTTAAATATGTATTTATAAATAATTGAATAATAAAAGTATAAAATAAATAAATAATATTACATTATATAGTTATAGGTAATCGAACACGGGTAAAATTAAAAAAAATTAATATAATTAAGAAGTATTATTTAAATATAAAATTCTAGAGAATTGAATGATAAAAGTATATAAAAAATAAATATTATTTAATTATGTAGTAATAGGGAATCGAACACGAGATTAAATTAAATAAATAATTATGTAGTTATAAGGAATCGAATTTCGAATTAAATGATAACCAGAATTTGTATTTTAGCATTTTAGTACTTTGGTATTATTACATATCATGTAAACATAATTTTGCACAAAACTTGATTTAAAAAAACTTTGATTTAAAAAAACTTTGATTTAAAAAAATATATATATATACTCCCTCCGTTTTCAAAATAAGTTTCCTATTTCTTTCTGACACGTTTGCCAACACACATTTTTAATTGTTAATATCTTGAATTTCGTATTAGTATTAAATATAAAAACTTCACTGTATTAAAGTACTCATAAATACGAATCCAACAAGATCACTCATGACTATATTTTGTCTTATAGATTAGACGTAAATTAGTAATTTGTCTAATGTCATGAAAAATCCCGACATCTGGAATGAGAAACTTATATTGAAACGGAGGGAGTAATAACTATCCACAAAACCAGAAATGTTTGTACATGTGAATCTGCAAAGCAATCGATACCTCTGAAAGGCCATAATTTTTTTTTAAAAAAAACGTTGGATCGGGAGACGGGAGTATTATAATTTATGCCATCATTACACAAAAAATTAAAGCTAGACATGCTCATATAGATTACGTACTTTAACGTAATATTATGCAATAAGAAAATTTATTAGAAACGAAAAAGAAAAAAAATTTGTTAAATTGTAAAAAGAAAAACGTGTGCGACGAACGATTGTCCAATTTAAACGAGAAACAAGCAAAGAAGCACATTAAATATATATAGCATTCATACAAATTGTACAATGAAGTTTACTTTTTCACAAAAATTTAAGTATGTTAGTATTTCGGATAATTCATAAATTCAAACTAAACTACAATCTGAGAAAGGATTATGGAATATGACTGATTATGCTAGTGTATGGAAGAAAATGTGGAGATTAAAAGCACCTCCCAAAGTGCTTAATCTTCTTTGAAGAGCTATATCAGAATGTCTCCCAGCTAACATTATGCTTCAACAGAAGCATGTTCCAGTTTTAGGGACTTGTCCAGTCTATGATGGTAAAAATGAAACGATTATTCATGCACTAGTTTAATGCCCTTTTGCTTTGTAATGTTGGCAGCTTTCACTCCCAGGTATATTCATTGACCTTCTTGGGAGATGATTTTAATTCAAGGATAGAGCAAGCTTTGGGAGGGTTTAGTGCCAACAAAGGTGCAGAAATTGCTACGATGTATTGGGCAATATGGAAAGCGCGAAATGACAAAGTGTAGAGGAACATTAAAGCACGAGTAAATAGTGTGGTATCATCAGCTATGTAGTAAAACGGATTGCAGTGAGGCTACAGAAGAGCGTCACTCTCAGCGAGCTTGAGAAGAGCAAGAACTATCACCGGAAGAAGAGAAGAGGTTGTATATGAGAGGAGGATGTGTGTTTCGAGTGAATACTCCTAACGTTTTAGATGAGTATTTATAGGATGAGGAAACTTGTGCGCTACACAATTGCCATAATTAATTAGCCGCGCTAATGAATTAAGTGGGTGGCAATTTTCCTAATTAATTAACCGCGTTAATTAATTATGTTAAGTCGGTGGCAAAAAATTCGTAGAAAAAACGGAATTGATTTTACCGAATCAGTTAATTCAAATTATATTTGAACCCACATATTCCAACAATCCCCCACATGGATGAGATTGATATCGTAGTACCACACACCAGACAGACACAAATTTTGATTTGGTGATAGATTCTTCGATCAGATATAGCATACGATAGGTAGAGAATGCTCCTTGAACCTTCGCTTGAGTAAGCATACTGACTTTACTGGTAGATAGTAGATGTGCTTGTCTTTGAACTGTTCGACCGTTTGTGTAAACGATGATATACTTATCACTATATCCTTTCTGAATCGTTCAGCTCTCATGATTATGTTCATTTTGGCCATGGAACATTGTCCTGGTTCTGCAGGAGTTTCTTGTTGAGTATTACAGAGGGGGGGTGAATGGATTCTCTAACTTTTCTTCGAATCTGCTTAGTGGTGTATGTGGTAAAGTATGTGCTTTGTGCTTAAACAAATATGAGTACGAAAATATAAGACACAACAACACAGTACTCACTTTAATCTAATATTTTATTAGATCAAAATGTTGCTACAACCTGAGAACACAAGTTCGTATTCTCAGCTTCTTTCTCAGAGAGATGTATCTCCTGAATGTGTATCTTGCAAAGCTTTTATACTAGATAGGTGAGGTTGTACTCTTATAGAACATGAGTACACCCTACTTACTACAAATAAGGTTACAAGATAAATTACTTTCTAGTATGTCTATCCTTTTTGAGTAACATCCAAACGGCTTGAGATTTGACTTCCTTTAACTCTGTTCAGATCCACTTCTTTAGCAGCTTGTCTCTTGAAACATCTCTCTAAGCTTCTTTGTAGTCTTTCCAAAAACACTTTACAGTTTGTGGTCCTGAAAGCGTTTTAGCTTGCTGCAGGTTTCTGACTTGTACAATTCCTCAGTATTTTGTCTCCAAGACTGTATTCGAGAAGTAACTGGGTGATTGATTCGATAACTATAATTGACTTCATAGATAACTCTGAGTTCTCGAATACTGTATAATTATCATATTGAATCACTTCTCGAATTAGTCTTTTCTCCAGGAATCCTTGAGTTGTCGAATAAAACACTTGACTTGTCGAATCCCTGAGATGTCGAGTAGCTTCTTGAGTCCTTGAGATATCGAATACAACTTTGACTTGTTGACTCTTAGAGAACTCGAATACCACTTTGACTTGTTGACTTTTTGAGTTCTCGAATAGAGTATTAGACATGTCGAATCTCTGAGTTATCGAATGACACTTTGACTTGTTGACTTCTAGAGATATCGAACAGTGTCTTTATAGATATCGAATCCTTGACTTGTCGAATGCTAGACTTCTCGAGTAGAACAAAATAATTCTCGAATTAGTACTTAGGCAAATCATCAATCTTAAAAATCCAACTGTGTTATTTCTGCAGCCTTGTTCTCCAAGCTTGAGGCATGATCTCTTGATCTTCTTTCAAGCATTATTTCATGACTAATTTATACAATTACACAGGTAGAATTTTGATGCCTATTACAGGTACTAAAACAAGTAGAAACTCTACAGCTAGAGGTTCCCCTAGTTAAAGGGTCATGTAAGTAATGCAAAGCATTACAAACAGTTAGGCTTGTTATTAGATTTATTCAGGCATGCCTCTGTGACTAACAATCTCCCCCAAATTGTGAGTAAGACTCTTAGTCAGAATTTCATGTCTGATAACAAGCCTAATCATACATAAAGATAAAGCTTGAAAAGTACAGGTATGAAATTGATTAACAACATGGATAAAATTACAAAGAGATCATTCTTACAGACTTTGAAGAATTACTAGCCTTTTTCCATTGAGTTCATCCCTTGAGTTTTGGCTTCTAAATCATCATATTCCTTCTTTTTCCTTTCTTCTTCTTTCCTTGGATTCTCATCCATAGCCTTTATGATATCTACCATAGCATCCAGTTCTTCAAGTAGAATTGAATTCTTAAAATCTTCAAGTACTTGCTTCAACACACTTGCAGGGTAATGGTTGACCAGGTTCATTTTGATGTTGACATTATCTCCATTCCTCCTCCTATATTTCACAACATAGGGATTAAAATGAACTCTGCACAACCCTTTAGCCCTTAACTCTTCTACTTTGGCTTCAAGCTCATCAAGCTCCTCCTCTCTCTTTTTCCACTTTTCCAATCTCTCCTTCCTCAACTTCTCCTCATGATCTCTCTTCATTTTCATAAAGTCAATTAATTCTAACTTCCATACTCTCTCTACTTCATCTTCAATGATCAGCATTGCAATTATCCTTTCAATATCATATAGTTTACCCCAATGCTGACACATCCCTTGCTCGAACTTCTTCTCTCTCCCATCAGTATATTTCAATTCAAGGCAATCATCAACAATGGCAACATGATATATTCTTTGAGCCCTTAGAAATAGCAACTGATCTTCATCATAATCTTCATCAAGAGGTGGCAAGTTTAATCCTGGAATGATTGTTAGAGCCTGTGAAATAGATGTCTTCAACTTTCTTGTTCTTCTGGCTGCTTGTTTGAATTTTACCTTTTTCATCTTGTCAACTGGAAGTAATTTGAGACATTTGCCTTTTGACCATTGTAGTACACCATTAGCAGTTTGTTTTGGAGACATACAGATGATTTCTTGACTTTAATATCCACTGCTTGAGATGGCAAAACAGTTGCAGAAGCCATAGATATAGATTTTGGCAAGTCATCACTAACTGTAACCACCCTAGACATGTTGCCTTGTGTTGTGGTGGGAATACTGCTAGTGATGCTTGGGGCTTGTTGTCTTCCACCTTTTCTTTCATGTACCTTGCCACTTCCTTTGTCATCACTACCTTTCTTTCCTTTGGCATCCTTCTTCTTCTTCTCTTCATCTCCCTTATTACTCCTCTAAGTTCTATCTCTGTTGCCACTCTTATATTGATCATCTTTATCATTGTCTGACTTGCCTCCTTTTGGAATAGGCTGAATATTTGACTTTGAATTTATGAACTTAATCAGAATTCCTAGAGCTTCTTTCTCAGATTCTGATTTATCTCTTTTCCCTTGTATGGCTCCAGCTAAATACTTTACTGTAGACAAGTTCCTGTTCTTGAGATGACAACCAAATCTGAATGCAACAATGTCTTTATTTTATTCGTATAGGATGTAGTGAGGCTGAGGGACTACTTGAGGTAATTGAGACTTCATGCATTCTGTGAGAATTTCTTGGAGTTTGAAATTGTCTGGTGAGTTATTCCTTTCAATCTTCTTGATGAATGTCCCTATTTCAGAGCAAGACAGAACTTGTAAGGCTTCAATATGGATGTGAAAGAGTTTCTTTGCAGTATGAATTAGGACTTCTCTTTCATTGGTAATGATGATGGCATAGGGATTGGTTTGAACAATTTCTCTTCTCACTACAGTGACTAGAAATATGTCTTGCACAAGAAGCTTGATATAGTCAAAGTAATAGAAGTTGACCATTTTTCTCAGTTCCTGCAGATGCTTCAAGAAGGCTATGTCATGATATAGTTTAGAATTTGCAGTTTCTTGGCACACCCTGTGAGAGAGAACATCTTTAAAATCTGAGGGCTCTGCTTGAAGAGATTGTTTAGCAATGTCAGGAATTTTAAATTCATATTCTTGAGGTGGGGATAATGAAGGTTGAGCTGATCTTTATGATTCTTTGGCCACTTCTGCTACATCCACTTGCTTTAACTTTGCTTCATCTTTGGAGGTAGAGATCTTTGGTTTCTCAATTTGTTTCTTCCCCTCTTTAGACTTTTTCTCCCCCTTAGCTCTTGAGTTAACTTTCTCCCCCTTAGGCTTGGTGTCAGACACAGGTGCCTTTGACTGAGTTTTTAGGTTTGGGGTAGAGGCTGGTGGTTGAGCAGATAGAACTGAAGGTATAGGGACTCCCATATGCTGCATCCTTGCAGAGATCATATGTTGTTGATTGAGAAGCACCTCTGTAGTTGTAGCAGCTTGTGCATCCAATTTGTCATTTAGAGAGGCAACAGACTTTTGAAGCTCAGCATTAAAAGATTTGAGAGAAGCCACTTCTGATTCCAAGCTGTTTATCTGATTCAACAATTTTTCAGCCTTGAAACCAGATAGTGATTGCTCTTTGAGCCTTTGGACCTCATATTTTGACATTTCATGCTCAGGAACATCTGTGACTGCTTTATCTCCATAGTGATTGGTGAAAAGAATATTGATAGCAGCATTGGCATTTGTTGTCTGTTCTCTGAGTCCGTCTATTTGAGTTGTAAGATTTGTGATGGAAGTTTTCATCAAGGGAAGACTATTGTCTACTATAGTGCAGGTGGTTTTACAATCTTTGATGTGTCTGAAGACAGAATCCAGAGATGGAAATTCTGTTGTGAATTTATCCTTGAGCTCAGTCACCAACTTAGAGGTCTCCTTGCAGACCTTCTCAATTTCTGACTTTACACCTTTCCCTAGGTAGTGAGCAGCCTTCAAACTTCCCTTATAGGCCTCATTCACAGCTTCATAGATCTCAGTTGCAGATAGTTCTTTGGTATTTGACCCCAGGCCTGTGAGATATTCCTCTCTCAGATATTTAAGGGCTTCATCTAGAGAAATACTACCATACCCTTGCATCCAAGCATTAATATTGCCATATCTTTCAGCTTCATCTGCTATCTTCTCTTGCTGCTACTCAACATCTTGTTTGTGGCGGAGTAAGATAGCTTCATAATCAGCATTAGGCATGTTGGAAGTGAGGAGATGCTGAGCAATCTTAGTGAACTCAGGAATCTGATCCACAATTAAGCTTTGAAGTGCTTCAACCGTCAACTGTTGTAGAACAGACCCTGATCCTGAAGCACTGTCATGTTTGTTAGATATAATTGATGTAATGTTTCAGTGTTTAAGTGTAACAGTGGTATATCAGAGTTTAACTGGAAGGAAGTCAGAGTTTGGTAAAGTCTGACTGACGGAAGCTGGACAGAGTTTAGTAAAGTCTGTCTGGAAGCAGCGCGTACGGAGTCAACAGAAGATATTAGAGATCAATTGAAGATTGATATGGAAGCGAGATCTTTGGAGACTGGATAGCTATCAAAGATATCGAGTTGACTTAGGAGACGTGTGACAATCTGTAATTGATATCATTGTATAGCTGATTATTAGGAATATCAATTAGAGATTGTATCGAAGCTGTATATTTTATAAATACAGTTAGGTTAACCCTAGAAGGGTATCGTGCATCGAACTATCTTTATTTTAACCTAGCAGCTCTTTGTGATAGTTTACATCACGAAGAGGGTTTTTAATATAAGAAGATTTACAGTGCATAATCATCTTACTTGTTAAACTCTCATACGAATTTGATTATTAATTGTGTATTCGGCCTAACAAGTGGTATCAGAGCCAATCTGTTACTTTATTACAGGTTAAGATCCAAACACAACAATAATCATGTCAGCAATTCCTCCACCAACAACTACTAGTTCTGAAAAGGCTCCTACTACTGTGAGTCGTTATGAACCAATCAGGGTTCCTATTCTCAGGCCATCAGAGTATGTCATGTGGAAGGTCAAGATGACTATGTTTCTGGAGGCTACAGATCCAGAATATCTTGACAGGATTTATGAAGGCCCTCACAATCCTACAAAGCTATCTGCTGCAACTGCTGGTGAAGAAGCTAAAATAGTTCCAAAGGAAAAGAAGGACATGACTCCTGAAGATCTATCATCAATTGCTAAGGATGCGAAGGTTAGGCATTTACTGCATAGTGCTTTAGACAATGTTATGTCTAACAAAGTGATTAACTGCACCACTGCAAAAGAGATCTGGGATGCTCTTGAAGTCAGATGTCAAGGAACTGCAGCTATTAAGAAGAATAGGAGAAACATACTCACACAAGAGTATGAGCACTTTGAGGCTAAACCTGAAGAGACCATGATAGAAACATTTGATAGATTCTGTAAACTACTCAATGATCTGTCATTGGTCAACAAAGAGTATGATCTAGAAGACTCAAATCTCAAGTTTCTTCTTTCTCTACCTGAAAAGTGGGATGTGAAAACAACCACTATTAGAGACAACTATGAACTTGCTGAAATAGAGATTGATGAAATCTATGGGTTGCACAAAACTCATGAATTGGAAATGGAGCAGAGAAACAGGAGATCAAGCAGGAAGGCAAAGTCTGTTGCCCTTAAGGTTGAAGAGAAGCCTCAGAAGAAAGAGGCATCAAGAAGGAAAATGAAGGGAAAAGCTTTGGTCATACACTCAGAAAGTGAATCATCAAACTCTGATTGTGATTCAAACTCTTCTGAATCATCTGACTCTGAGGATGATGAAGAAGAAATGAGGAAAATGGCTGTGTTGATGGTGAAGACCTTCAAGAAAATGGGTTTCAAGAATTTCAAGAAAGGGAAAAGGTTTTCTAGAGATTCAAATGAAGACAGAAAAAGCTTCAGGAAGTCTGATAAGAGAGATTCAAGGGGGAAGAAGGATAAGTCTGAAATTCAATGCTACAAGTGTAAGGAGATGGGTCACTATGCTCCTGAGTGCAAGAAGGGTAAAACTGGAAAGGTACTCATCAGAAAAGGCAGAGATTGGGCAGACACTTCAGATTCTGATGAAGAAATTAACTATGCTCTCATGGCTACTACTGAATCAGAAACTTCTGAAAATCAGGTACCTCTAACTACCTATGCTTATAATATTAATGACATTTCTCAATTAAGAATTTATCTTAAGTCATTGCATATAAGTTATAGGGATCAGACTTTAGAGAATGAGAGGATAAAATCTGAAAATTCTGAACTTAAGGTTAGAAATAAACTTGTTGAAGAAAAACTTGAAAACATGCAACAAGTTCAGAAAGAGAGAGATGATGCTGTTTCTATAGAACAGGATTTGCTTCAGAAATATAAAAAACTAGAATCTGAGTTGGAGGAAGCAAATAAGAAAATTAGGACTTGGACTAATTCTGGAAAGGACACTCAACAGATTTTTCAAACAGACACTGTAGGTCTAGGTTATAATGAGGGAGATGAACTTAGATTTCAAAATCAAGTTAAAATCAGACCTCATTTTGTGTATGGAGCCAGTAAATTTTTGTCTGATAATGAAAAAGAAACTGTTAAAAATGAACCAGTAAAAACTAGTGTTAAACAGGTTAATATTGGTTCAATGACAGATAAACAACTCAAACATAAACTGAAGGAGTTAAAATCTGTTAAGAAACAAAGAGTGTCAAATAAGAACAGAAATGGAAAAGTAGGCATCACTTCAGGAAATAAACCAATGCTTGCTAGTTATGCTCCAAGAAAGACGTGTCATAACTGTGGTAGTACTAAGCATCTTGCAAATTTCTGCAAGAAAAACAAAAATATAAATTCTTTACCTTCCAAGTCTGAGGTAAAGAAGGATTTTACTAGAACTAAGCCACAGACTTTATGCACACACTGTGGAAGCACTTGGCATTCCATTTATACTTGCAGACAGTATCATGCTATCTATCATAATTACTATGAACTTAAACCCAATCTGAAATGGGTTAAAGTTAATACTGCAAGTGTAAACTCTGATACTGTTAGCTCAAACTCTGATAATGTTAAACTCTGATACTGTTAGCTCAAACTCTGAAAATGAGAAATTAATGTTGCCCGTGATATTTCTAGAAAAAAAAAAGAAATTTAATTAGAAAAAATAGAAAAAATGATATATTTTAATTGAAAAAGGTAATCGGTTAATTATTAGTATTATAGTAGTATTATTATTATTATTATTATTATTATTATTATTATTATTATTATTATTGTTGTTGTTGTTGTTGTTGTTGTTGTTGTTGTTGTTGTTGTTGTTGTTGTTGTTGTTGTTGTTGTTGTTGTTGTTGTTGTTAAATATAACCGCCCGTGATATACTTAGAAAAAGAGAGTAAGAGAAAAGTAAAAAAAGGTAAGGTGTTTTGGCTGAAAAAAGTAACTGCCCGTGATATTTTAGTTAGAGAAAAGAGAAAAGGTAACGTATTTTGGCTAAAAAAGGTAATTGATTAGTTAATAGTAATTATAATATAATTATGTTATTTTATGGAACAAAATTGCTCGTAGTATTTTTTAAAAAGGAGAAATTTTTGTAAGATAAAATATAAAAGATATTGTATTTTACCTGAAAAAGAAAATTATTTAGTTATTGAAAAATAGAAAAAGAAATATGTTTAACCTGAAAATGGAAATTGATTAGTAAAGGAGAAATTTTAGTTAGATAAAATATAAAAGATATTGTATTCTACCTGAAAAAGGAAATTATTTAGTTATTTAAAAATAGAAAAGGTAATATGTTTAACTTGAAAAAAGAAATTGATTAGGTAGTAGGATGAATTTTATATTTAATTAAGTAAGGATAAATAAGTAAAATCAACAGGATATTATATAATAGTACATATTACTAACTATAAATAATTAAGTAAGGATAATTACGTAAAATAACATGTATCATTAAGTAAGGGTAAATAAGTAAAATCAATAGGTACCGTACCAACCAACCAAACTTTTAATATTTCGACTTTTATATAATAATATAGATATATAATTCGATCTATTCGGTCCTCTCCATTAGTTGCTCAACTATTTGATTTATGTTCTGTGAACTTATTCTATAACAAGCACCTACATACTAATTATAGTGTCACTAAACAAATAACAAATGACGACCGGACGCTAGGGCCAAAGAAAAGGCACCAACAATGTAGTGATCCACTCTTTGATTAAATAATGAGCCTTCGAGTGAGGGGAGATATTAAGATACATATATGATCCTGATAAGCCCAATTCCTAACACCTTAAGGTTTTTAGGAGAACTGGTAACTTAATAGTATGTCACATTTTTGAACTGGATTTAAGTGATACCGGATAGACCGAATCAATTTACAACATTATATATGACACATAAGCATTTGGTAAAAAAATTGGGGTAATTTTTGGGATCCCTACCAATTTCCTAATAAAAATTTTTTTTGTCAGAATGATTGAAAGGATTAATCAAGTTAATTTAACCCTTTTTTAAGGAAAATTAATCTTACTAATTTTTAACCCTGTACCAAACTCATTTTTTTTAAAAGAAAGTTAATCTTCCTAATTCTTTTGAAAGAAAGTTTATCTTTAATCCAATACTCCTTTAAAAGAAAGTTAATCTTTAATCCAATACTTCTTACCAAACTCATTATAGTTCCAGAGATGGTTAAAAGTATCAATGGATTAATTCTGAGCAAAATAACAATCTATTTCAACTGCAGACCTTGTTTCGTACTTGCCATCAAGCTGAGTCCAAAATGCATATTTGTTAAGCACAAAGTATAAAAGAACATCCAGACTGCAGAGTTGAAAATTTGCAATTGACCAACTGAAAAACGGATTAACAGTTCATTTGGCCTTTTTTCTTGCAGTAACGAAACTCTCTTCTAAAACAGAGAAGGTCTGTTCATGTGAATCTGCATAACAGTTGATGCCTACAGATGGCCATAAATCTTTAAGTCAACAAATCCTTTCACCTCCTGATTCTTAATACTATACTAGACTACTCCAAACGCCTTCCTTATTCGTAGTATCAATTCACCATTGTTCCTCAAACCTAATGGTAACCATGCATAATTTCCTCCAAGATTAAAAGGATGAGCATTTGTTTTTTTTTTCTTTCGCTAGAGTAAATCAGTACGACATGCAAAGCCAAGATAAAGAAACAGCCTATGAATAAGTATAGTCAAGCAACTCCATGGTATAGAGATACAAGGTTTTATCCGAATCATATAATGTTAATATGAGCTCTTTAGTTGTAGGACTACTATTAGTACTTACCTAATTAGATTTTTGAATTATCTTTTCTTTGCATCGCAATGAGCCGTGGGATTGGGAAGGTGCCTGGCTGGCTGGCTCTACTAATACAGTACATTCTAAAAGTCAAGGGTGAGACATCAACACCCTTGAATGCTACCATCATTGGCATTTGGCAAACTTGATACTTGTCCTTCCAAATCAGAGCAAATTCCAGCAAGTGTAAAAAACAGGAATCAATGGATAATAGGAAAGACACTAGAGAAAAATTATAAAAGCTTTCTGAATGAAATAAGAAATACAAGCGAGTTGCACCTAGTGCGCAAAAAATAAACACACTGATCTTGATTACCCACTCTACACATCGTTTCCAGTAAATTTTACTTGTCACTAAGCAAGCAAAATATGCAAATTGAATCAAACATTCAAACACAAAGTAAATTACTTAGAGAAAACATCCAAAGCATTTTTTCACTAATCTGCAAGCATGGCTAATAAATCAACAATCTTAAAAAAAAGAAAAGAAAAAACTAATTGAAACCTGCTTAAATCGTAGTGTATTTCAATTAGCCATATGTACAAAACCCAGACATGTGGTGCTTGTTTTCGCTAAATGTGAAATGATACATTGCTATTCCTCTTCAGATCCTTCCTTCAGTAGGTGGATAAAATTTTCAGCTTGCTTGACGAAAAATCTATCCGATTCATCTGCCATTTTCTTCTCAGATTCCCACATCAGAACAGCCTCTTTGTGTATGATATTGTTGTCATACATAAAAACCAAGATCGGTGTAAACAACGAGGTATATTGCTTGACAGAATCCAAGCAAATTTCTTCAAATTTCAATATTATTTCAATCTCCTCATCTGTGCTTTTTATGTACGCTCTTAGAATCTTATGCCACTTGACCATAACACTGGTAACATTCTTATACAGTCCACTAAGGGAATGTTGTTCCATATCAAATGCCAATCTCATCAATGAATAAAATAAAGCACCCGCACAGTCTAGTTGAGTCATGTTGTACGCCAACTTCAGCAAGTTAATTTCTAAAATAACATTACCTTCCTCAACATCTTCCTCAACAGCTCTAAGGAAGGTTGCCTCAACCTCTTTCTCAAAGTCTGCAGTTTCGTCATCGTCGTCAACTTCAGAGTCAGAATCATTACAAGGTGGAAGAATATTATCATCAAGATTTGGTAATTCAGGATTATTTGCAGCTAGCATAATTGCAACAAGTTTGTCAGCAGGAATTGGCGCCACTGAGTATCTCCATTCTTCTGCTTCAGTAGGTAACCAAATAAAGCCAAGGCCATTGTAACCTACTTCCGATGTAGCACCCCATTCCATCTCGGATAAGTCACCCTTGTTTGCACCATCAGCAATCGGTGAATTATCCTCTTCCCCGCTGCTATCATCTTTGTAATTTGGCTCCTCATCATCACTGTCTTGCTTGATCGGTTGCTCTAACAGAGACACTTTTGAGTAAGAAGGAACAACAAACTGCTCTCCAATAACAACCTTAAAAGACAGAACAACACCAGGCTCCAAAACTGCACCTGCCTTTAATCTCACCCCGTCACACACTATTGCATGCTTCAGTTCACAGCCATCTTCAATTGTTACATTATGCCATATGTAGCAACCGTCTATGGTGACATTAGATCCAATACTGCAGCCTTCCCCAACAACTGAATCGGAAATTGTAGTTTTATTCCCAATAGTAGTGCCATTTCCAATAACAGTAAACGGACCAATCTGTGATTGTCCTACTACCTCTGAGGCCTGGTACATGTGCTGTCTTTGAAGATTCGTTTCAGAATTTTTGAACAATGGAATTATGTCCTTGCTCTGGATTATGTCCTTGCTAATGGCGTCATAGCTTCGAAGATTTTCAACCCTAGCAGCATAGCCTGAACAGATATCATACGTAAAGATTTTGTAACCCTGTGCATCATCAAAAAGCAATCCCTTGATAAAATCATTGCTCATATGCTGATAGTCGAAATTCTCGTTGAATATACTGAGGACTTCTGGACTACAGATGTCTATACAGCAATCCTGTCTGTCATTGTAGAGAGAAACTGACCGAGAAAGCATTGCCTTGTCAAGCGATACCACACTGGGAACCTCTACCCCATCTTCATAATAAAGGAGCTGCTTTGTATCAGTATCAACCGCAATAATCAGCTCATCGTTTCCAAGTATCGATTGGTTTGTAATTCGACAAGGCATCGACTTTTTAACAACCATCGTCATAACTGCCTTGCTATCCTTTCTACGTCTCTCCTTGTGCTCAACAAGTGCCTCATCAAGCAACAAGTTGCTTACAGTGTCTCCGTTAACAAGAATGAAATCTTGGTGTATTACATTCTTTTCGTACATTAAGCGCAAAGCATCTCCAACGCTAACACAATATTTCGACACTATTGTCGAGACCATAAAGTTTGGTTTTGCAAGCCAATTAGACATGTGTAGGTAATCCTTTACTTGGTTACAGCAGAAAACAAAAACCTCTCTAACTCCGACAGATTGAAGCCAAGACAGAGTATACGCAATCAAAGGAACATTGACTAATGGTAATAAAACTTTGGGGCTTTCGTGAGTTATAGGGATGAACTTGTTCTGCTGCTGATCAAAAGTACTGTCTGCTAATACAATTGCCTGTAATGTGGTATTAGCCACATGATCATCAACCTTTCCTCTCTTTTTCACTGCCATATTCGTAACAACTCGATCTCTGTTCAACTCTGTTTTATTATGTGTATGCACGTAACCGACTATGTTTTGATGTGTGTTGTCTAGAGTTGAAGATAATGGCCAAGCCTGCAAGGCAGCGGTGTATTTATAGAGAGAAAATTCCATAAATTTGAAATCAATTCGGAATAGGATTTGTTAATTATATTCATATCTCGTCCCCAATAAATTCCATAAATTTGAAATCAATTTTGAATAGGATTTATGGAGATGGAGCTGTATTACGTGGTACTATTTCATGCTTTTGTAATTGCCAGCTCATATTTGTTATTTTTCGTATCGAAATGCGGTTAAAAATTACTACCCGTGTAAAGCACGGCCGCACGAATCCAGATTAAAATATTAATATCAATAAATTATCTATAATAAATATATTTGATATCAATATTAGCGATAATTTTAATATTATTTAAATATGTATTTATAAATAATTGAATAATAAAAGTATAAAATAAATAAATAATATTACATTATATAGTTATAGGTAATCGAACACGGGTAAAATTAAAAAAAATTAATATAATTAAGAAGTATTATTTAAATATAAAATTCTAGAGAATTGAATGATAAAAGTATATAAAAAATAAATATTATTTAATTATGTAGTAATAGGGAATCGAACACGAGATTAAATTAAATAAATAATTATGTAGTTATAAGGAATCGAATTTCGAATTAAATGATAACCAGAATTTGTATTTTAGCATTTTAGTACTTTGGTATTATTACATATCATGTAAACATAATTTTGCACAAAACTTGATTTAAAAAAACTTTGATTTAAAAAAACTTTGATTTAAAAAAATATATATATACTCCCTCCGTTTTCAAAATAAGTTTCCTATTTCTTTCTGACACGTTTGCCAACACACATTTTTAATTGTTAATATCTTGAATTTCGTATTAGTATTAAATATAAAAACTTCACTGTATTAAAGTACTCATAAATACGAATCCAACAAGATCACTCATGACTATATTTTGTCTTATAGATTAGACGTAAATTAGTAATTTGTCTAATGTCATGAAAAATCCCGACATCTGGAATGAGAAACTTATATTGAAACGGAGGGAGTAATAACTATCCACAAAACCAGAAATGTTTGTACATGTGAATCTGCAAAGCAATCGATACCTCTGAAAGGCCATAATTTTTTTTTAAAAAAAACGTTGGATCGGGAGACGGGAGTATTATAATTTATGCCATCATTACACAAAAAATTAAAGCTAGACATGCTCATATAGATTACGTACTTTAACGTAATATTATGCAATAAGAAAATTTATTAGAAACGAAAAAGAAAAAAAATTTGTTAAATTGTAAAAAGAAAAACGTGTGCGACGAACGATTGTCCAATTTAAACGAGAAACAAGCAAAGAAGCACATTAAATATATATAGCATTCATACAAATTGTACAATGAAGTTTACTTTTTCACAAAAATTTAAGTATGTTAGTATTTCGGATAATTCATAAATTCAAACTAAACTACAATCTGAGAAAGGATTATGGAATATGACTGATTATGCTAGTGTATGGAAGAAAATGTGGAGATTAAAAGCACCTCCCAAAGTGCTTAATCTTCTTTGAAGAGCTATATCAGAATGTCTCCCAGCTAACATTATGCTTCAACAGAAGCATGTTCCAGTTTTAGGGACTTGTCCAGTCTATGATGGTAAAAATGAAACGATTATTCATGCACTAGTTTAATGCCCTTTTGCTTTGTAATGTTGGCAGCTTTCACTCCCAGGTATATTCATTGACCTTCTTGGGAGATGATTTTAATTCAAGGATAGAGCAAGCTTTGGGAGGGTTTAGTGCCAACAAAGGTGCAGAAATTGCTACGATGTATTGGGCAATATGGAAAGCGCGAAATGACAAAGTGTAGAGGAACATTAAAGCACGAGTAAATAGTGTGGTATCATCAGCTATGTAGTAAAACGGATTGCAGTGAGGCTACAGAAGAGCGTCACTCTCAGCGAGCTTGAGAAGAGCAAGAACTATCACCGGAAGAAGAGAAGAGGTTGTATATGAGAGGAGGATGTGTGTTTCGAGTGAATACTCCTAACGTTTTAGATGAGTATTTATAGGATGAGGAAACTTGTGCGCTACACAATTGCCATAATTAATTAGCCGCGCTAATGAATTAAGTGGGTGGCAATTTTCCTAATTAATTAACCGCGTTAATTAATTATGTTAAGTCGGTGGCAAAAAATTCGTAGAAAAAACGGAATTGATTTTACCGAATCAGTTAATTCAAATTATATTTGAACCCACATATTCCAACAATCCCCCACATGGATGAGATTGATATCGTAGTACCACACACCAGACAGACACAAATTTTGATTTGGTGATAGATTCTTCGATCAGATATAGCATACGATAGGTAGAGAATGCTCCTTGAACCTTCGCTTGAGTAAGCATACTGACTTTACTGGTAGATAGTAGATGTGCTTGTCTTTGAACTGTTCGACCGTTTGTGTAAACGATGATATACTTATCACTATATCCTTTCTGAATCGTTCAGCTCTCATGATTATGTTCATTTTGGCCATGGAACATTGTCCTGGTTCTGCAGGAGTTTCTTGTTGAGTATTACAGAGGGGGGGTGAATGGATTCTCTAACTTTTCTTCGAATCTGCTTAGTGGTGTATGTGGTAAAGTATGTGCTTTGTGCTTAAACAAATATGAGTACGAAAATATAAGACACAACAACACAGTACTCACTTTAATCTAATATTTTATTAGATCAAAATGTTGCTACAACCTGAGAACACAAGTTCGTATTCTCAGCTTCTTTCTCAGAGAGATGTATCTCCTGAATGTGTATCTTGCAAAGCTTTTATACTAGATAGGTGAGGTTGTACTCTTATAGAACATGAGTACACCCTACTTACTACAAATAAGGTTACAAGATAAATTACTTTCTAGTATGTCTATCCTTTTTGAGTAACATCCAAACGGCTTGAGATTTGACTTCCTTTAACTCTGTTCAGATCCACTTCTTTAGCAGCTTGTCTCTTGAAACATCTCTCTAAGCTTCTTTGTAGTCTTTCCAAAAACACTTTACAGTTTGTGGTCCTGAAAGCGTTTTAGCTTGCTGCAGGTTTCTGACTTGTACAATTCCTCAGTATTTTGTCTCCAAGACTGTATTCGAGAAGTAACTGGGTGATTGATTCGATAACTATAATTGACTTCATAGATAACTCTGAGTTCTCGAATACTGTATAATTATCATATTGAATCACTTCTCGAATTAGTCTTTTCTCCAGGAATCCTTGAGTTGTCGAATAAAACACTTGACTTGTCGAATCCCTGAGATGTCGAGTAGCTTCTTGAGTCCTTGAGATATCGAATACAACTTTGACTTGTTGACTCTTAGAGAACTCGAATACCACTTTGACTTGTTGACTTTTTGAGTTCTCGAATAGAGTATTAGACATGTCGAATCTCTGAGTTATCGAATGACACTTTGACTTGTTGACTTCTAGAGATATCGAACAGTGTCTTTATAGATATCGAATCCTTGACTTGTCGAATGCTAGACTTCTCGAGTAGAACAAAATAATTCTCGAATTAGTACTTAGGCAAATCATCAATCTTAAAAATCCAACTGTGTTATTTCTGCAGCCTTGTTCTCCAAGCTTGAGGCATGATCTCTTGATCTTCTTTCAAGCATTATTTCATGACTAATTTATACAATTACACAGGTAGAATTTTGATGCCTATTACAGGTACTAAAACAAGTAGAAACTCTACAGCTAGAGGTTCCCCTAGTTAAAGGGTCATGTAAGTAATGCAAAGCATTACAAACAGTTAGGCTTGTTATTAGATTTATTCAGGCATGCCTCTGTGACTAACAATCTCCCCCAAATTGTGAGTAAGACTCTTAGTCAGAATTTCATGTCTGATAACAAGCCTAATCATACATAAAGATAAAGCTTGAAAAGTACAGGTATGAAATTGATTAACAACATGGATAAAATTACAAAGAGATCATTCTTACAGACTTTGAAGAATTACTAGCCTTTTTCCATTGAGTTCATCCCTTGAGTTTTGGCTTCTAAATCATCATATTCCTTCTTTTTCCTTTCTTCTTCTTTCCTTGGATTCTCATCCATAGCCTTTATGATATCTACCATAGCATCCAGTTCTTCAAGTAGAATTGAATTCTTAAAATCTTCAAGTACTTGCTTCAACACACTTGCAGGGTAATGGTTGACCAGGTCCATTTTGATGTTGACATTATCTCCATTCCTCCTCCTATATTTCACAACATAGGGATTAAAATGAACTCTGCACAACCCTTTAGCCCTTAACTCTTCTACTTTGGCTTCAAGCTCATCAAGCTCCTCCTCTCTCTTTTTCCACTTTTCCAATCTCTCCTTCCTCAACTTCTCCTCATGATCTCTCTTCATTTTCATAAAGTCAATTAATTCTAACTTCCATACTCTCTCTACTTCATCTTCAATGATCAGCATTGCAATTATCCTTTCAATATCATATAGTTTACCCCAATGCTGACACATCCCTTGCTCGAACTTCTTCTCTCTCCCATCAGTATATTTCAATTCAAGGCAATCATCAACAATGGCAACATGATATATTCTTTGAGCCCTTAGAAATAGCAACTGATCTTCATCATAATCTTCATCAAGAGGTGGCAAGTTTAATCCTGGAATGATTGTTAGAGCCTGTGAAATAGATGTCTTCAACTTTCTTGTTCTTCTGGCTGCTTGTTTGAATTTTACCTTTTTCATCTTGTCAACTGGAAGTAATTTGAGACATTTGCCTTTTGACCATTGTAGTACACCATTAGCAGTTTGTTTTGGAGACATACAGATGATTTCTTGACTTTAATATCCACTGCTTGAGATGGCAAAACAGTTGCAGAAGCCATAGATATAGATTTTGGCAAGTCATCACTAACTGTAACCACCCTAGACATGTTGCCTTGTGTTGTGGTGGGAATACTGCTAGTGATGCTTGGGGCTTGTTGTCTTCCACCTTTTCTTTCATGTACCTTGCCACTTCCTTTGTCATCACTACCTTTCTTTCCTTTGGCATCCTTCTTCTTCTTCTCTTCATCTCCCTTATTACTCCTCTAAGTTCTATCTCTGTTGCCACTCTTATATTGATCATCTTTATCATTGTCTGACTTGCCTCCTTTTGGAATAGGCTGAATATTTGACTTTGAATTTATGAACTTAATCAGAATTCCTAGAGCTTCTTTCTCAGATTCTGATTTATCTCTTTTCCCTTGTATGGCTCCAGCTAAATACTTTACTGTAGACAAGTTCCTGTTCTTGAGATGACAACCAAATCTGAATGCAACAATGTCTTTATTTTATTCGTATAGGATGTAGTGAGGCTGAGGGACTACTTGAGGTAATTGAGACTTCATGCATTCTGTGAGAATTTCTTGGAGTTTGAAATTGTCTGGTGAGTTATTCCTTTCAATCTTCTTGATGAATGTCCCTATTTCAGAGCAAGACAGAACTTGTAAGGCTTCAATATGGATGTGAAAGAGTTTCTTTGCAGTATGAATTAGGACTTCTCTTTCATTGGTAATGATGATGGCATAGGGATTGGTTTGAACAATTTCTCTTCTCACTACAGTGACTAGAAATATGTCTTGCACAAGAAGCTTGATATAGTCAAAGTAATAGAAGTTGACCATTTTTCTCAGTTCCTGCAGATGCTTCAAGAAGGCTATGTCATGATATAGTTTAGAATTTGCAGTTTCTTGGCACACCCTGTGAGAGAGAACATCTTTAAAATCTGAGGGCTCTGCTTGAAGAGATTGTTTAGCAATGTCAGGAATTTTAAATTCATATTCTTGAGGTGGGGATAATGAAGGTTGAGCTGATCTTTATGATTCTTTGGCCACTTCTGCTACATCCACTTGCTTTAACTTTGCTTCATCTTTGGAGGTAGAGATCTTTGGTTTCTCAATTTGTTTCTTCCCCTCTTTAGACTTTTTCTCCCCCTTAGCTCTTGAGTTAACTTTCTCCCCCTTAGGCTTGGTGTCAGACACAGGTGCCTTTGACTGAGTTTTTAGGTTTGGGGTAGAGGCTGGTGGTTGAGCAGATAGAACTGAAGGTATAGGGACTCCCATATGCTGCATCCTTGCAGAGATCATATGTTGTTGATTGAGAAGCACCTCTGTAGTTGTAGCAGCTTGTGCATCCAATTTGTCATTTAGAGAGGCAACAGACTTTTGAAGCTCAGCATTAAAAGATTTGAGAGAAGCCACTTCTGATTCCAAGCTGTTTATCTGATTCAACAATTTTTCAGCCTTGAAACCAGATAGTGATTGCTCTTTGAGCCTTTGGACCTCATATTTTGACATTTCATGCTCAGGAACATCTGTGACTGCTTTATCTCCATAGTGATTGGTGAAAAGAATATTGATAGCAGCATTGGCATTTGTTGTCTGTTCTCTGAGTCCGTCTATTTGAGTTGTAAGATTTGTGATGGAAGTTTTCATCAAGGGAAGACTATTGTCTACTATAGTGCAGGTGGTTTTACAATCTTTGATGTGTCTGAAGACAGAATCCAGAGATGGAAATTCTGTTGTGAATTTATCCTTGAGCTCAGTCACCAACTTAGAGGTCTCCTTGCAGACCTTCTCAATTTCTGACTTTACACCTTTCCCTAGGTAGTGAGCAGCCTTCAAACTTCCCTTATAGGCCTCATTCACAGCTTCATAGATCTCAGTTGCAGATAGTTCTTTGGTATTTGACCCCAGGCCTGTGAGATATTCCTCTCTCAGATATTTAAGGGCTTCATCTAGAGAAATACTACCATACCCTTGCATCCAAGCATTAATATTGCCATATCTTTCAGCTTCATCTGCTATCTTCTCTTGCTGCTACTCAACATCTTGTTTGTGGCGGAGTAAGATAGCTTCATAATCAGCATTAGGCATGTTGGAAGTGAGGAGATGCTGAGCAATCTTAGTGAACTCAGGAATCTGATCCACAATTAAGCTTTGAAGTGCTTCAACCGTCAACTGTTGTAGAACAGACCCTGATCCTGAAGCACTGTCATGTTTGTTAGATATAATTGATGTAATGTTTCAGTGTTTAAGTGTAACAGTGGTATATCAGAGTTTAACTGGAAGGAAGTCAGAGTTTGGTAAAGTCTGACTGACGGAAGCTGGACAGAGTTTAGTAAAGTCTGTCTGGAAGCAGCGCGTACGGAGTCAACAGAAGATATTAGAGATCAATTGAAGATTGATATGGAAGCGAGATCTTTGGAGACTGGATAGCTATCAAAGATATCGAGTTGACTTAGGAGACGTGTGACAATCTGTAATTGATATCATTGTATAGCTGATTATTAGGAATATCAATTAGAGATTGTATCGAAGCTGTATATTTTATAAATACAGTTAGGTTAACCCTAGAAGGGTATCGTGCATCGAACTATCTTTATTTTAACCTAGCAGCTCTTTGTGATAGTTTACATCACGAAGAGGGTTTTTAATATAAGAAGATTTACAGTGCATAATCATCTTACTTGTTAAACTCTCATACGAATTTGATTATTAATTGTGTATTCGGCCTAACAAGTGGTATCAGAGCCAATCTGTTACTTTATTACAGGTTAAGATCCAAACACAACAATAATCATGTCAGCAATTCCTCCACCAACAACTACTAGTTCTGAAAAGGCTCCTACTACTGTGAGTTGTTATGAACCAATCAGGGTTCCTATTCTCAGGCCATCAGAGTATGTCATGTGGAAGGTCAAGATGACTATGTTTCTGGAGGCTACAGATCCAGAATATCTTGACAGGATTTATGAAGGCCCTCACAATCCTACAAAGCTATCTGCTGCAACTGCTGGTGAAGAAGCTAAAATAGTTCCAAAGGAAAAGAAGGACATGACTCCTGAAGATCTATCATCAATTGCTAAGGATGCGAAGGTTAGGCATTTACTGCATAGTGCTTTAGACAATGTTATGTCTAACAAAGTGATTAACTGCACCACTGCAAAAGAGATCTGGGATGCTCTTGAAGTCAGATGTCAAGGAACTGCAGCTATTAAGAAGAATAGGAGAAACATACTCACACAAGAGTATGAGCACTTTGAGGCTAAACCTGAAGAGACCATGATAGAAACATTTGATAGATTCTGTAAACTACTCAATGATCTGTCATTGGTCAACAAAGAGTATGATCTAGAAGACTCAAATCTCAAGTTTCTTCTTTCTCTACCTGAAAAGTGGGATGTGAAAACAACCACTATTAGAGACAACTATGAACTTGCTGAAATAGAGATTGATGAAATCTATGGGTTGCACAAAACTCATGAATTGGAAATGGAGCAGAGAAACAGGAGATCAAGCAGGAAGGCAAAGTCTGTTGCCCTTAAGGTTGAAGAGAAGCCTCAGAAGAAAGAGGCATCAAGAAGGAAAATGAAGGGAAAAGCTTTGGTCATACACTCAGAAAGTGAATCATCAAACTCTGATTGTGATTCAAACTCTTCTGAATCATCTGACTCTGAGGATGATGAAGAAGAAATGAGGAAAATGGCTGTGTTGATGGTGAAGACCTTCAAGAAAATGGGTTTCAAGAATTTCAAGAAAGGGAAAAGGTTTTCTAGAGATTCAAATGAAGACAGAAAAAGCTTCAGGAAGTCTGATAAGAGAGATTCAAGGGGGAAGAAGGATAAGTCTGAAATTCAATGCTACAAGTGTAAGGAGATGGGTCACTATGCTCCTGAGTGCAAGAAGGGTAAAACTGGAAAGGTACTCATCAGAAAAGGCAGAGATTGGGCAGACACTTCAGATTCTGATGAAGAAATTAACTATGCTCTCATGGCTACTACTGAATCAGAAACTTCTGAAAATCAGGTACCTCTAACTACCTATGCTTATAATATTAATGACATTTCTCAATTAAGAATTTATCTTAAGTCATTGCATATAAGTTATAGGGATCAGACTTTAGAGAATGAGAGGATAAAATCTGAAAATTCTGAACTTAAGGTTAGAAATAAACTTGTTGAAGAAAAACTTGAAAACATGCAACAAGTTCAGAAAGAGAGAGATGATGCTGTTTCTATAGAACAGGATTTGCTTCAGAAATATAAAAAACTAGAATCTGAGTTGGAGGAAGCAAATAAGAAAATTAGGACTTGGACTAATTCTGGAAAGGACACTCAACAGATTTTTCAAACAGACACTGTAGGTCTAGGTTATAATGAGGGAGATGAACTTAGATTTCAAAATCAAGTTAAAATCAGACCTCATTTTGTGTATGGAGCCAGTAAATTTTTGTCTGATAATGAAAAAGAAACTGTTAAAAATGAACCAGTAAAAACTAGTGTTAAACAGGTTAATATTGGTTCAATGACAGATAAACAACTCAAACATAAACTGAAGGAGTTAAAATCTGTTAAGAAACAAAGAGTGTCAAATAAGAACAGAAATGGAAAAGTAGGCATCACTTCAGGAAATAAACCAATGCTTGCTAGTTATGCTCCAAGAAAGACGTGTCATAACTGTGGTAGTACTAAGCATCTTGCAAATTTCTGCAAGAAAAACAAAAATATAAATTCTTTACCTTCCAAGTCTGAGGTAAAGAAGGATTTTACTAGAACTAAGCCACAGACTTTATGCACACACTGTGGAAGCACTTGGCATTCCATTTATACTTGCAGACATTATCATGCTATCTATCATAATTACTATGAACTTAAACCCAATCTGAAATGGGTTAAAGTTAATACTGCAAGTGTAAACTCTGATACTGTTAGCTCAAACTCTGATAATGTTAAACTCTGATACTGTTAGCTCAAACTCTGAAAATGAGAAATTAATGTTGCCCGTGATATTTCTAGAAAAAAAAAAGAAATTTAATTAGAAAAAATAGAAAAAATGATATATTTTAATTGAAAAAGGTAATCGGTTAATTATTAGTATTATAGTATTATTATTATTATTATTATTATTATTATTATTATTATTATTATTATTATTATTATTATTATTATTATTATTATTATTGTTGTTGTTGTTGTTGTTGTTGTTGTTGTTGTTGTTGTTGTTGTTGTTGTTGTTGTTGTTGTTAAATATAACCGCCCGTGATATACTTAGAAAAAGAGAGTAAGAGAAAAGTAAAAAAAGGTAAGGTGTTTTGGCTGAAAAAAGTAACTGCCCGTGATATTTTAGTTAGAGAAAAGAGAAAAGGTAACGTATTTTGGCTAAAAAAGGTAATTGATTAGTTAATAGTAATTATAATATAATTATGTTATTTTATGGAACAAAATTGCTCGTAGTATTTTTTAAAAAGGAGAAATTTTTGTAAGATAAAATATAAAAGATATTGTATTTTACCTGAAAAAGAAAATTATTTAGTTATTGAAAAATAGAAAAAGAAATATGTTTAACCTGAAAATGGAAATTGATTAGTAAAGGAGAAATTTTAGTTAGATAAAATATAAAAGATATTGTATTCTACCTGAAAAAGGAAATTATTTAGTTATTTAAAAATAGAAAAGGTAATATGTTTAACTTGAAAAAAGAAATTGATTAGGTAGTAGGATGAATTTTATATTTAATTAAGTAAGGATAAATAAGTAAAATCAACAGGATATTATATAATAGTACATATTACTAACTATAAATAATTAAGTAAGGATAATTACGTAAAATAACATGTATCATTAAGTAAGGGTAAATAAGTAAAATCAATAGGTACCGTACCAACCAACCAAACTTTTAATATTTCGACTTTTATATAATAATATAGATATATAATTCGATCTATTCGGTCCTCTCCATTAGTTGCTCAACTATTTGATTTATGTTCTGTGAACTTATTCTATAACAAGCACCTACATACTAATTATAGTGTCACTAAACAAATAACAAATGACGACCGGACGCTAGGGCCAAAGAAAAGGCACCAACAATGTAGTGATCCACTCTTTGATTAAATAATGAGCCTTCGAGTGAGGGGAGATATTAAGATACATATATGATCCTGATAAGCCCAATTCCTAACACCTTAAGGTTTTTAGGAGAACTGGTAACTTAATAGTATGTCACATTTTTGAACTGGATTTAAGTGATACCGGATAGACCGAATCAATTTACAACATTATATATGACACATAAGCATTTGGTAAAAAAATTGGGGTAATTTTTGGGATCCCTACCAATTTCCTAATAAAAATTTTTTTTGTCAGAATGATTGAAAGGATTAATCAAGTTAATTTAACCCTTTTTTAAGAAAAATTAATCTTACTAATTTTTAACCCTGTACCAAACTCATTTTTTTTAAAAGAAAGTTAATCTTCCTAATTCTTTTGAAAGAAAGTTTATCTTTAATCCAATACTCCTTTAAAAGAAAGTTAATCTTTAATCCAATACTTCTTACCAAACTCATTATAGTTCCAGAGATGGTTAAAAGTATCAATGGATTAATTCTGAGCAAAATAACAATCTATTTCAACTGCAGACCTTGTTTCGTACTTGCCATCAAGCTGAGTCCAAAATGCATATTTGTTAAGCACAAAGTATAAAAGAACATCCAGACTGCAGAGTTGAAAATTTGCAATTGACCAACTGAAAAACGGATTAACAGTTCATTTGGCCTTTTTTCTTGCAGTAACGAAACTCTCTTCTAAAACAGAGAAGGTCTGTTCATGTGAATCTGCATAACAGTTGATGCCTACAGATGGCCATAAATCTTTAAGTCAACAAATTCTTTCACCTCCTGATTCTTAATACTATACTAGACTACTCCAAACGCCTTCCTTATTCGTAGTATCAATTCACCATTGTTCCTCAAACCTAATGGTAACCATGCATAATTTCCTCCAAGATTAAAAGGATGAGCATTTGTTTTTTTTTTCTTTCGCTAGAGTAAATCAGTACGACATGCAAAGCCAAGATAAAGAAACAGCCTATGAATAAGTATAGTCAAGCAACTCCATGGTATAGAGATACAAGGTTTTATCCGAATCATATAATGTTAATATGAGCTCTTTAGTTGTAGGACTACTATTAGTACTTACCTAATTAGATTTTTGAATTATCTTTTCTTTGCATCGCAATGAGCCGTGGGAAGGTGCCTGCCTGGCTGGCTGGCTCTACTAATACAGTACATTCTAAAAGTCAAGGGTGAGACATCAACACCCTTGAATGCTACCATCATTGGCATTTGGCAAACTTGATACTTGTCCTTCCAAATCAGAGCAAATTCCAGCAAGTGTAAAAAACAGGAATCAATGGATAATAGGAAAGACACTAGAGAAAAATTATAAAAGCTTTCTGAATGAAATAAGAAATACAAGCGAGTTGCACCTAGTGCGCAAAAAATAAACACACTGATCTTGATTACCCACTCTACACATCGTTTCCAGTAAATTTTACTTGTCACTAAGCAAGCAAAATATGCAAATTGAATCAAACATTCAAACACAAAGTAAATTACTTAGAGAAAACATCCAAAGCATTTTTTCACTAATCTGCAAGTATGGCTAATAAATCAACAATCTTAAAAAAAAAAAAAAAAAAAACTAATTGAAACCTGCTTAAATCGTAGTGTATTTCAATTAGCCATATGTACAAAACCCAGACTTGTGGTGCTTGTTTTCGCTAAATGTGAAATGATACATTGCTATTCCTCTTCAGATCCTTCCTTCAGTAGGTGGATAAAATTTTCAGCTTGCTTGACGAAAAATCTATCCGATTCATCTGCCATTTTCTTCTCAGATTCCCACATCAGAACAGCCTCTTTGTGTATGATATTGTTGTCATACATAAAAACCAAGATCGGTGTAAACAACGAGGTATATTGCTTGACAGAATCCAAGCAAATTTCTTCAAATTTCAATATTATTTCAATCTCCTCATCTGTGCTTTTTAAGTACGCTCTTAGAATCTTATGCCACTTGACCATAACACTGGTAACATTCTTATACAGTCCACTAAGGGAATGTTGTTCCATATCAAATGCCAATCTCATCAATGAATAAAACAAAGCACCCGCACAGTCTAGTTGAGTCATGTTGTACGCCAACTTCAGCAAGTTAATTTCTAAAATAACATTACCTTCCTCAACATCTTCCTCAACTGCTCTAAGGAAGGTTGCTTCAACCTCTTTCTCAAAGTCTGCAGTTTCGTCATCGTCATCAACTTCAGAGTCAGAATCATTACAAGGTGGAAGAATATTATCATCAAGATTTGGTAATTCAGGATTATTTGCAGCTAGCATAATTGCAACAAGTTTGTCAGCAGGAATTGGCGCCACTGAGTATCTCCATTCTTCTGCTTCGGTAGGTAACCAAATAAAGCCAAGGCCATTGTAACCTACTTCCGATGTAGCACCCAATTCCATCTCGGATAAGTCACCCTTGTTTGCACCATCAGCAATCGGTGAATTATCCGCTTCCCCGCTGCTATCATCTTTGTAATTTGGCTCCTCATCATCACTGTCTTGCTTGATCGGTTGCTCTAACAGAGACACTTTTGAGTAAGAAGGAACAACAAACTGCTCTCCAATAACAACCTTAAAAGACAGAACAACACCAGGCTCCAAAACTGCACCTGCCTTTAATCTCACCCCGTCACACACTATTGCATGCTTCAGTTCACAGCCATCTTCAATTGTTACATTATGCCATATGTAGCAACCGTCTATGGTGACATTAGATCCAATACTACAGCCTTCCCCAACAACTGATTCGGAAATTGTAGTTTTATTCCCAATAGTAGTGCCGCTTCCAATAACAGTAAACGGACCAATCTGTGATTGTCCTACTACCTCTGAGGCCTGGTACATGTGCTGTCTTTGAAGATTCGTTTCAGAATTTTTGAACAATGGAATTATGTCCTTGCTCTGGATTATGTCCTTGCTAATGGCGTCATAGCTTCGAAGATTTTCAACCCTAGCAGCATAGCCTGAACAGATATCATACGTAAAGATTTTGTAACCCTGTGCATCATCAAAAAGCAATCCCTTGATAAAATCATTGCTCATATGCTGATAGTCGAAATTCTCGTTGAATATACTGAGGACTTCTGGACTACAGATGTCTATACAGCAATCCTGTCTGTCATTGTAGAGAGAAACTGACAGAGAAAGCATTGCCTTGTCAAGCGATACCACACTGGGAACCTCTACCCCATCTTCATAATAAAGGAGCTGCTTTGTATCAGTATCAACCGCAATAATCAGCTCATCGTTTCCAAGTATCGATTGGTTTGTAATTCGACAAGGCATCGACTTTTTAACAACCATCGTCATAACTGCCTTGCTATCCTTTCTACGTCTCTCCTTGTGCTCAACAAGTGCCTCATCAAGCAACAAGTTGCTTACAGTGTCTCCGTTAACAAGAATGAAATCTTGGTGTATTACATTCTTTTCGTACATTAAGCGCAAAGCATCTCCAACGCTAACACAATATTTCGACACTATTGTCGAGACCATAAAGTTTGGTTTTGCAAGCCAATTAGACATGTGTAGATAATCCTTTACTTGGTTACAGCAGAAAACAAAAACCTCTCTAACTCCGACAGATTGAAGCCAAGACAGAGTATACGCAATCAAAGGAACATTGACTAATGGTAATAAAACTTTGGGGCTTTCGTGAGTTATAGGGATGAACTTGTTCTGCTGCTGATCAAAAGTACTGTCTGCTAATACAATTGCCTGTAATGTGGTATTAGCCACATGATCATCAACCTTTCCTCTCTTTTTCACTGCCATATTCGTAACAACTCGATCTCTGTTCAACTCTGTTTTATTATGTGTATGCAGGTAACCGACTATGTTTTGATGTGTGTGTTGTCTAGAGTTGAAGATAATGGCCAAGCCTGCAAGGCAGCGGTGTATTTATAGAGAGAAAATTCCATAAATTTGAAATCAATTCGGAATAGGATTTGTTAATTATGTTCATATCTCGTCCCCAATAAATTCCATAAATTTGAAACCAATTTTGAATAGGATTTATGGAGATGGAGTTGTATTACGCGGTACGTTCCCATCAAGTAATCCTAAATATATCACCAGTACTATTTCGTGCTTTTGTAATTGTCCTCATATTTGTTATTTTTCGTATCGAATTGCGGTTAAAAATTACTACCACGGCCGCACGAACCCAGATTAAAATATTATAAATTATCTATAATAAATATATTTAATATTAATATTATCAATAATATTAATATTATTTAAATATGTATTTATAAATAATTGAATAATAAAAGTATAAAATAAATAAATAATATTACATTATGTAGTTATAGATAATCGAACACGGGGTAAAATTAAAAAGATTAATATAAATAAATATAATTACGAAGTATTATTTAAATATAAAATTGTAGAGAATTGAATGATAAAAGTATATAAAAAATAAATACTATTTAATTATGTAGTAATAGGGAATCGAACACGAGATTAAATTAAATAAATAAATATGTAGTTATAAGGAATCGAATTTCGAATTAAATGATAACCATATTTTGTATTTTAGCATTTTAGTACTATGGTATTATTACGTATCATGTAAACATAATTTTGCACATTAATAAAGAGCATAATTTGTAAGTGCGAGAAAAAGTGATTATTTACATATTGACATGTCTCAAAAGATTCAAGTACAATTACAGAAAAAATAATTTTGTAATTATCAAATTGTTAACATTATAAATGATTAAGAATTTACCTACACTACGAGAACGTTTTATAAGATCATAATTGCCATGATTAAGCAAGTATAAACATGCGAATTAAACACAAATTAATAAAAACAAGGACTTTCTTAGGTACAAAAATGAAAAGGAAAAAGACTCAACTAAATCGAGCAAAACGCGTTAAAGATTCCTGTGGCCTTTCTTCGTAGCTTCTCCTGCGTGTACGTTCTGTACCAAACTATCCACAAAACTTTGATTTAAAAAAATATATATATAACAACTATCCACAAAACCAGAAATGTTTGTACATGTGAATCTGCAAAGCAATCGATACCTCTGAAATGCCATAATTTTTTTTAAAAAAAACGTTGGATCGGGAGACGGGAGTATTATAATTTATGCCATCATTACACAAAAAATTAAAGCTAGACATGCTCATATAGATTACGTACTTTAACGTAATATTATGCAATAAGAAAATTTATTAGAAACGAAAAAGAAAAAAAAATTGTTAAATTGTAAAAAGAAAAACGTGTGCGACGAACGATTGTACAATTTAAACGAGAAACAAGCAAAGAAAGCACATTAAATATATATAGCATTCATGCAAATTGTACAATGAAGTTTACTTTTTCACAAATTTTTAAGTATATTAATATTTCGGATAATTCATAAATTCAAACTAAACTACAATATGAGAAAGGATTATGGAATATGATTGATTATGCTAGTGTATGGAAGAAAATATGGAGATTAAAAGCACCTCCCAAAGTGCTTAATCTTCTTTGAAGAGCTATGTCAGGATGTCTCCCAACTAACATTATGCTTCAACAGAAGCATGTCCCAGTTTTAGGGACTTGTCCAGTCTGTGATGGTGAAAATGAAACGATTATTCATGCACTATTTCGATGCCCTTTTGCTTTGTAATGTTGGCAGCTTTCTCTTCCAGGTATATTGACTTTCTTGGGAGATTATTTTAATTCAAGGATAGAGCAAGCTTTGGGAGGGTTTAGTGCCAACAAAAGTGCAGAAATTGCTACGATGTGTTGGGCAATATGGAAAGCGCGAAATGACAGAGTGTAGAGGAACATTAAAGCACAAGTAAATAGTGTGGTATCATCAGCTATGTAGTACATTTTACAGTGGAAGAATGCTCAGAGTAATTCCTTTTCGCCTGTTAACCAATCTAATCGAGAGGGTGACAGTGCTATTCTTTGGATCAAGCCTCAGGGAGATACAATGAAGGTATCGGTTGATGCAGCATATTTTACTGAGCATTTAGCGTTCGGAATTGGTGTTGTAGTTCAGAATTAAGACGGTGATCTAGTTCAGGCTTTCTCAAGAGTATTCCAAGGCAATGCAGCAGCTGAATTGTCAGAAGTGATAGCTATCAGAGAAGCTCTTAGTTGATTGAAGGATAAACCGTGGAGTGGGGTGGAGATAGAATCAGACTGTGTTCGCACTAAATCACGCAAGCGTACGCGATCACAAGTAATATAAGATTAAGTAGAGTTCGTTCCCACAGAGACTGGTATATTTCAGATTATGCAACTTATGCAACAATGTATTAGTATTATTCACTGCTAAGACAAGTATCAAAGTTGTGGTTTGATTATCTAAATTAACTAACAAGCAACTTAACAATACTAAGAATTAATTAACTAATGAGATTAAATTCAAATTACTTATAAGAGATAAAACATGGGATCCTAACTTCATTAAATACTTCATTTAGAGTTGACGCCTTTAATCAATGTATGTGATGGTTATGACAACTGATCGGACAACACGAAATGAGTACACGCTACCTTTCAGTATACGCATACCAAACTACTCAACATCCACAACAGAGATAGAAGCTGTGCAGACACCAATTATGTTTAGATCCTATATGTCTATAAGATTTGAAAACATAACGGTTTAAGTACAAGTTATCCATTGAGATCACATAGGGCAGCACAAGATGGTTAAAATTACACTACTAATCATGCATGTCAAAACATCCATAAACCTATGCTAGCATGGCAAGTTCTAAATCTCTATATCCACTGTCGCTTCAATGGAGATTAACAATTTAGATGTTAGCTATGCATCCAAAAGAATTAAGTATAACCATACGAGGAAATCAATAATTCATTACACACAAATCTTTAAAGCAATCAAACTACTAAACTCCGTAAATAAATTCGTTAGAATTCCATGACAACGATTAGCTCATAATCGAACAGCTCGTCATCATGGGATCTAGTGTAAACATGGTAGTAAACAAGATCTGAATAAAAACAATAGTGCTAGAGTAATAAGGTTTAGAAAACAAATCCAAAAGCATCCAAGAGTATTGCCTAATTAGAAGAATACAAAAAGTAGATCTAGATTCTGTTGCTTGTCACGTGCTTCGTAAATCCTTCTCCAAGTTGTATCTTCTGGCTCTCTTTGTAAAAACGTGCTTCTTTCTGTTGTCTACATGTGTATTTATAGCCCCACGCGTCTTGGACACCAAGAAAAACCGAAACAGAATTGCACCAGGATTCTGAAAAACTGACACGGCGCGCCCGCACCCATAGACAGCGCGTCTGCGCTCTAACAGTAATTGACCCGCGCGCCCGCGCCATCAGGCGGCGCGCCCGCACTGCAGCTTCTGTGCAGTTTTGCTGATTTGCTATTTTTCTTCATTTCTTCACTCCGCTCCTCCTACATGTTCCATCCTTCAATAATTAGCACCAATCTACCACATTATCATGGAAAAACACCAATCCTGCTTCCAGTTAGACGTCCTGCACAAACTCACTAAAACATATTAAAAACACGACATACTTGAGGTTAAGTTAATCAATTTAAGCCGATACGAAGCATTCTAAGTGGATATGAAATCCACTTATCAGACTGCCAAGTGGCTATTCAAGCGATTAGAAGTCCAATAACTATGATATCCCCATTTGGCAAGGTGGTTGCAACTTGTCGTAGTATGCTTCAGGAGCTTAGAACAATATCGTTGTCTTTTATTAAACGGTCTGCTAATGAGGCTACACACTACATTGCGAGAGAGAATTATTCTTTTCCAGATCGAGTTCTTGATAGGAGAAATGTTTCTATTGAGTTTTTGAATATTTTGCAAGCTGATTTAGCTAATCAATAAAATAACCTTTTACGTAAAAAAAACAAATCTAACATCTAAATTCAGAGCCGGCTCCTGGTCCTGGGGGAGTCCACCTAGACCATCATCCAGGTAACACAAAAATTAGGGATCACATTTTTCTAAAATCATTTGTTACACCAAAATTTATACATGGAAAATGTTGACCTGGTCAAAGGAATTTTTGGAGATCTTGTCTTCTTCAACTATGTGGCAAAATAATATTTGTGTTTAGTCGTGTTTGCATATGCCAAACAGAGTTGTTTTTGCATGTGCAAACAGAATTGTGCTTGCATGTGCCATAAAAGTTGTGTTTGTACCTAGTTGTGGTTGGAGAGCCCAAATGCTCCCACTAGATTGGAGAGCCCAAATGCTCTCACTAGGTTGGAGAGGCGAGTACATTATACTTGGTCGTTGAAGAATGAAAAATGAAGACCAAATATATATATATATGAAGGTCTGATTCTGTATTCCAATAAGTTTTCCTTATTAGGGGATCAGTGATAATTACGCATATCGATACGTTTTAGGGATCTTTCCCTGTATTCCGGTAAGTTGTCCTCACTAGGGTTTTTGGGATGCCCCGCGTGACAATTGTTTGAAAGAACTTGCCATGTAGTTTGATGGGTTAGCCTCATCGGGGGTAAGAATACGTTCGTACATTTGAAGTAAGTCATTATTGTCCCAGCAATTGCTGAGGAGGAGAGAGTTGGTAGCGATTGATGTTAGCTCTAGGGGGTAAGAATGCGTTCGTACATTTGAAGTAAGTCATGACTGTCCTTGCAATTGCTGAGGAGGATAGAGTTGGTAGCGATAGATGTTAGCTCCGATAGTTAGGATAACGTTGAATTCGTGAATTCCTCATTCATGATTGAGCAATGGGGTTATTGGACTAGACTTCATTGTTAGGGCTTTCCAACTTGCCGATTAAATCGGTCCTCTACAAATGGGCTTGGGCCTGCAAGCAAATAGACCTACTTCTAATGGACTTATCCCTATAAATAGGGATACGTAGGCACATTGTGAGGGGGGATGGGAGAAGAAAAGAAGTCAGTGAGTCACCACCAAAAAACCCTTACAATTTTAACCCCCAATTCATCACAACCACCACACTCCGATGACTTTTCCGGCGAAGAACCACCATACGGATCTTGAATCCGGAATATTATTAGAATATGGAAAGTTTGAGGCATATTTTAAATATGTTCTTGATGCAATTTCTGGAAACTAACAAGTGGAGGTTGTTCCTTGTAATGAGGACTTAAACTTTCATGTTTAGATCTAATACATTTTCTTAGTGTAATCCATAAATAAATTGAGTTGAAAGAAGGATGTTTGAAAAGGGTTATGTGGGTTATTTAGTTGAAATAACTTGTATCCCACATGGAATTGGTAATGGAAGGTTGGTGGCTTTATATAGCTCCATGTTCAAGTGTAGTGCACAACTACTAAGGCATGTGGGTGTGCATGGTGGTAGTGTGGGCCTCGCATGCACACACACGCGCACGCCGCCACCACCTCGACATGACACGACACGGTTCGGGTCGGGTCGAAGGGCGATTTGGGTGAATGTCTCGGTGTCTTGCGTACGCGAGACGACCTGGGTGAGGAATTTTATTACCTGGATTATTGATTTATTTTAACAAGAAATCAGAATTTATTTGTTACAGCAGTATACTGAGGATTATTACTTGGATTAAGTCCTGATGGACATAAAATCCTGACGGTACCGAATCCTGATGGAGTTCAGATCCTGACGATGGCCAAATACTGATGGACATCAGATCCTGATGTTGACCAATCCTGATGGACATCAGATCCTGACGATGGTCAATCCTGATGCCTCTGTAACTGAAAATTAAATCCTGATGCTGCTGTTAATGTAATTAAATTAGAATAATTATTTCCTTTTATGGAGTATCAGTTACGTTTTATTTTTGTGTATTATATACATACAGAATAGAACGTTGAGAGATACGCTTCTAAGGATAGAAAACCCTAGCTGCCTTATTCTTTTCTCGGCTCTCTCAATACATACAGTTTATATACATAGTTCTCAGGCGAACTGAGGTGCTGATCGCTGTTGATCTCTCCGCTTCTGTGATCGGTTTGATCTGTGCTGTTTTATCCTGAAAGTGATATTGTTGGAACCCAACACAGCGTAAGTGGGGCAATAATCTCTTCAAGAACAGTCAAGTCCTCTCGAAGGGTTTGGCGACTCAACTGTTCTTTCTCTTATCAGTACTTGCTAAAGCTTCTGTGAGAGATAAGTTTTCTTGTTTTTCTTATTAATTAAAGTCTCTGATTATATTCTTATTTATGCCTTCGTGATTTGTTTTGTTAACTGGTTATTTGCCTGTTCTTGTTTAATATATATCGTTGCCTCATTGTTGCTGTAGTTGAATTATACCCAACAATCTTGAAGAGATTATTTGTGTTATATATTGTTAATTAACAAGATGGTTAAAGAAACTGAAACTCCTGTTGTTGAGACTGGCTCTGGGTCTGCTGTTACTGCACCCACCATTGATTGGACTACGTACCGTTTCCCACAGCCTATCGATTTGTCAGGTATGCCTGATAAATTTGGTGGGGGAGTTGATTTTTCTCGTTGGCAGAAAAAGATGAAACTGTGGCTAACGATAAAGGGTCTATGGTCGGTGGTGCAGTATGAGAAACCAGTTGTAGTTATGGAGAAAGCTGGAACTGTTAAGGCTTATACTATGTGGGAAGAAAAGGATGGGGTGGCTAGGGCTGCAATTCTGGCAGTTTTAGCGAACACTCTATTTGATGTTTATTCATCGGATTCCTACACAGCTAAACTCTTATGGGAGAAGCTGGACCAGACACATAATATTGACTCGCAAGGGTTGGAAAAGTATTATGTGGCTAGGTTCCTTGATTTCAAACTGGTGGATAATAAATCCATGACTGACCAGGTGCATGAGTTTGAGATGTTAGTGCATGCTTTGAAGGAGTCCGGTATGGACTTACCTGAGAAGTTTCAGGTTATGTTTGTGATTGAAAAACTCCCAAAGTCTTGGGAAGAGTTTGCTCTCTCCCTGAAAAGACAGAAAGGAGAGATCACTTGGACAAACCTGATGTTGGATATCTCTGTGCAGGAACAACACAAGTCCAAACAGGGATATGTGATGCCTACTGAACATGCTAGGAGTTCGAAGGTGAATGTAGTGACTGTAGGACAGAAAAGAAAGATTGTCACTAAGAAGGAAAACACTAAGTCTAATAAGGACAAGAAGAAGGCTAAGAAACCAAAGGCAAACAAACCATGTTGGTCTTGTGGACAGGTTGGTCATTGGAGCAAGGACTGTCCTGTAAAGAAAGCTAAGAAATCTGTTATGGGAGCACAAGCTAACACTGTTCTTGGAACCACTGGTGGGCCTGTGGTTAACATGGTTGTTAGTGAGGGTATTGCTTCTGAAACTGACAACGGGTATGTAACCTACAACCCTGTACTTCTTTTTACTTATTCGTCTCATGAATGGTTGATTGATACAGGAGCTAATGTACATATTTGTACTGATATTACTCTGTTTGTATCTTATCAACAGACTCATGGAATGACTGTGATGATGAGGAATGCGAGTGCAGCTTAAGTTCGTGGAATAGGAAACGGGGACCTGAAGTTTGCTTCTGGGCGTGTTCTATCCCTCACTAGAGTGCATCATGTTCCTGATATTCGTAGAAATATAATAAGTGGAAGTTGTTTAGTTAAGAACGGATTCGAACTTTCTTTGAAATGTAATAAAGTAGTTATTACACATACTGGTGTATTTATTGGCAAAGGTTACTTGTCTAATGGATTTTTTTTAATAAATGTGTAGCCTGTTTTGGGCAGTTTTATTAATGATAATGTTGCTCCTTCTGTTAATTATGTTGAATCATATGATTTGTGGCACGCACTTCTTGGTCATTTAAATTTTGGTGCTCTAAAGAACATGATGACTTTAGAGTTGATTCCAAAACATGCCATTGATAAGAAATCTAAATGTCAAGTATGTGTGATTGCTAAACAAACTAGGAAACCCTTTCATAATGTGGTTAGGGATTCGGGTGTGTTAGATTTAGTGCACACAGACATATGTGAATTTATCGGTGTTTTGACCAAGGATCATAATAGATACTTCATTACTTTTATAGATGATTGTAGTAGATATTGTCATGTTTATTTGCTTAAACATAAAGATGAAGCACTAGAAAAATTCATTATGTACAAAACTGAAGCTGAAACATAAACAAGTAAAGTAATTAAACGTTTGAGATCAGAGAGAGGTGGTGAGTATACGAGTACCTCGTTTAATGAATTTTGCAAGGGCAAAGGTATAGTTCATGAGGTGACTCCACCATACACACCTGAGTCTAAAGCGGTGGCAGAATGAAAGAACATAACCTTTAAAGATATGATCAATAGTATGTTGATTAATTCGGGGTTTCCTAAGTACATGTGGGGGGGCTCTGAATACGGCTTGCCATATTCTGAATAGAGTCCCTCTGAAACATATGGACAAAACACCTTATGAATTACGGATAACGAAAAGGACTAGCTTAAAATATCTTCGTGTGTAGGGGTGCCTTGCAAAGGTACTTGTCCCTGAACACAAGAGAAAGAAACTAGGGCCGAAAACTGTTGATTGCATCTTTCTGGGCTATATTGAAACCACTACGACTATGAGATTTTTAGTATTAAAATCTGACATAGACGGAATAGTGGCTAACACTATAGTTGAATTTCGTGATGCAATATTGTAAGATCCCAGATTATTTTAGGATTTATTATTATTATTTTATTATTTTATTATTATGTTAATTAGTATTTAAAGTATGGAATTGGATTTGAGAATATCGTTGTGGAATTCAACGATATTTAGTATTGAGTTTATATGAGTATATATTGAGTTATGTGTGTCCCAGTATTTTATTGGTATTTTTAATGATTTAAAAATATTTAAATCAAGTATTATTGATCTTCAAAAATATTTATTTAATTATCGGAGGGCTTAAAAATCATGAAATCTTGTGTAAAATTATCTTTATATATTTAGTGAGTTTTTAAAATTGTTGGGTGGTTTAATTTGGGTGGTCGAGTATTTTAAAATGATTTTAAGAGTTTTATTGCTTTTAAAGGATCAAAACTTTGAAAATTCATATTTAATTCATTTTTGATCCGAAAAATATTTCAAAAATATGTGGGTGCTCGTAATTTTATGTTCTTTGTTTTAAAAATGAAAAGTTTAATTTTCTGAAATTTTATTTAATTTCGATTTATAAAGTGGTTTATTTGTTTTAAAAGTGAATAAGTAGTGTTAGAATTGGGCCCGAAAGAAGTTGTAAGTAGTAATATAATAGAATTGGGCCAAGCCCATTTAAGAGAAACGCAGCAGAAGCAGATGAGTCGAGAGAGTTCGAAAGAACTCGAAGAAAAAAAAAAAAGAGGAAGAGAGAAGAAAGAAATTGGGGAGGAAGAAGAAGAGAGATTGAGGATTAAATTGGTATGTATATATGTGTGTATGTGTGTGTATATATATGCGTGTGTGCTTGTATATCTCTGTGTGAGGTTGTGTGTGCTGGAGTGCTGCGGGCTGAAGAAACTCACGGGAAGGTAGGGGACGACCCCACCGCGTGGCGGCGGCCGGCGGTGGTGGTAGAGGTCGGACTGGCAGTAGGCTGGTGGCGAGCAACAGCAGTAGTGAAGAAGTAAGGGAGATAGAGAGATTGCAGGAGATGGGATTTTGTGCGAGTCGATTCAGACCAAAACGAAAATGGTATAATTTCGCGTGTTAATTATTTAATTTTCGTGTTAAATTTAGTTGTGTAATTTCGAGTATTGTTTAATTGTTGAAACTTAATTAGATTGGAATTACGAGTTAATTTGTTAAATTCCGAAAATTAATTCGGAGAGTTTAGTTGCTAATTATAATTGATGGGAGTAATTGTGAGTATGATTAAATGTTCAGAGTAGTAATTGTTAATTGTTAGTTGCTAGTAATTATTGTTGTTTAATAATTAGAGTTATAACTTCGGAATTTAAAATTTGGGGATTTTGTTGGATGTCGGGAGTTATATGATTGTGAGTTATGTGTTTAACCTCGTAACTAGATTAATGTGGTAAATTATGAATATTATCTGAATTTCCATGTTTAATTTAAAGGGTATAGTAATTTATATTTATTGAGGACTAAGTGCGAGTCCGATTATATACCAAGGTTGATTAAATGTTTAAATTGCTTATATTAGTGGGTAAATTATGTGATTGGTTTTGGTAATTAGTTTAGCATATTAGTTTGAAGTATTAAAATTGTGGAGTTAATTTGTGAGTCCAATAATATAAGTGGGCTAATTGGTAAGTGTATGTGCTAAATGATCTTAGTGAATAAAGTTAGTGTTTTAGTGGAGAAATTGCTAATTGTTAGTTGTTGGTTCAAATTCTAAATGTTAACTGTAAATGCTATGTGCTAAATGTTATAAATCGAGTCATAGTATTCGTTGAATATATAATTGTCAACTGCTTGGTGTTGATTTGTAAGTGGTTGGTTAATAGTCAGTTATTAGTAACAAGTACTTGGTGTTGGGTTATATATGGTTAAATGGTTATTGGTCATGTATATCGGTTTTACTTATGTAAATCGAATTATGGATATTGGTGGATTGATAATGTTGGTATTATTTGTGGAGTTATATGAGTTGACTAAATGGTAAGTATGGGAATACGTGATACATGTTAAATGTTAGAATTTTATAATAATTAGAATTGTGCTAGGGGTTATGAGAAGATCACAAGTTTTTAAATGTCAATATTTAAAGATTTGTGTAATTCTTTTCGACTAATCCCTAGGGCTTACGAATATCCATGATTAGCTATCACGAGTATAATTAATATACTTGAGTGATGTGATCATTGATATAGCGTAAGTAATAGTTAGTGCTAGGGGTTGTTCCCTAGGGCTTACGAACATCAATGATTGGTTGTCACGTGTATCATTAAAATGCGTGAGAAATACGATCATTGGTGTAGCGTAAGTAGTAGTGTAAATCATCATGTGCTAGGTGCCGCATGTCTGGGCGGGTACTTTTCTTTATTTGTTTACTTTTATGTTGCTGCCAGAGAAGCAGCTATGTTTTAAATGGTTTGAGTTAAAATGTTGAGTTGAAAAACAGGCTTGAATTGTATTTGAGGGTTGTGCCCATAGTCCGATAAACGAATACTTCATGCCGAAATTTTCTGAAAATCCCCTGTATTTAAAGTTATTTAAATTATTTGATTTAAAGATTTAAAGGCATGTATGTGTATGAGTGGTTAAGTACATATGTGATGATTATGAGGTGTGGATATATATATTTATGTATATATTGCTTTGTGAGTTATAAGTAATTAGTTATCGATTGGGTTGTTTAAGTACTAAATAGTACTTTACTATTATTTCGAGTATAATTATGGATTTGATATGGACCCAGCGAGCGTGTGGACGAGACAATTGAAGGAAAATGAATGCGTGATCGAGTACAGACCGAAGTACAATAAGTAGTAAATCGACGCATTGGAATCGAGGCAAGTGTACTAACCCTCGCTTATCGTTCAAGCGAGATAAACATGTTTCTATTCAATATAAGTATTTCCCTTCAAATCTTTATTGTTAGTATCCTCTCCTTCAAATTACTGATAAGGATGTATTTTGTTCCGTATATCGAATGCTTCTATGTTTCTAAATCTTTTAGTATTGCTTCCTAAAATGGTTATTAATTAAAGATGTTTTTAAAAATTCCTTATACTGGCCTGGTCTTTTGCCAGTGAGTATAAAGGACTAAAAAGTGAAATGTTTTAAAGTATTAATAAGATGGTTTATAAGTTGGATAAGCGTAAGAGGCTAGGGTGGTCCTAGTCCAGCACTTTTGTTAAGCGTAAGAGGCTAGGGTGGTCCTAGTCCAGCACCTTTGTTTAGCGTAAGAGGCTAGGGTGGTCCTAGTCCAGCATTAAAGGCCAATATGTTGCCTAATTGAGAACCTAATTTCAAAGAAAGGAAGACTTTACGTGGCTGATCACCCGTATTGTCCGTAATCATAAGAATAATAAAATCAATTTAAATGTTTCAAAAAGTTTTACGGAAAGTATGTTTTATTTGTGGAATGGTTTTAAAGAGATGAATGTTTTGATGTTTTATTGATGGAATAGTTTTAATGAGAGGAATGTTTTGATAAGATATACCTGTTTTACTGTAAATGATTATCGGTTTAGAAATTGTGTATTTCGGATTAAATTGTTGTCTATATGATAAAAGTTGAAACCTCAGTAAAATAATGAGATTAAGGATAGATAGAAGTTTTTCAGTTATTCCCTTCGCAAGTAACATTGTACGTGAAAGTGGAGTAAGAATGATTGGAAAATTCTTGATATTCTTTCTCTCAAAGTTTTATCTGGGGCAGAGATGGTTAGTAGTAAATAGAAGAGTGTTATGTTATAATATTAAAGGGTGGTGTTTATGTTATGAGAAAGAGTATGAGTGCAGAAAATAGGTAGTGGTATTTTGTAAGAGTAGGTTTATATTTTGCTTGGTGAAAACTAATTCACGGTTATTACGGTCACTGTGGCATGTGTTGTGCAGTGATAGTGAGAACCGATAATGATTTGAGATCTTCTTATTTATTCAAACTCATGATTGTTAGGCCGGTTAGGCAGCTAGGTGTGCGAACGCTTAGTGACATGAATGAAATTTGAGTAAATGAGAATTTCTTGGAGATTTTGTTAAAGCGATAGTTAAAGTATTTTGCAAGTATTAAAAGTATTGAATCTAGTTTTTCGAACCTTTGCAGTTATTAAATTCTGATTTCAAGTTATAAATGTTTTAAGTGTTATTAATCTTCTGTTAAAGTTAATAATCCAGTTTTCAAGTATAGTATTGATTATAATTTAGTGAGCATTCCTTCGCTCATATTTATTGTTACTATTTCTTGAATTGTGATTATTGCATTTTTATTTCATCCAGTTCAGTTCTATATATATAACTTGTTGAGCATTCTTTGGCTCACGCTTGTTGTTTTTAAATCTTACTTTTCAGTAAACTAGTTGGCGAGACTTAGCCTGCGCAGTTCGGAAGTGGAAAGCAGAAGCAGAACGCTGTTATCAAGCTGACGTGGATCAAGGTGTTTAGATTTAAAGTTTGATTTGTTGTATGTAAATATAGTTTAGTAGTTATAGTATGTATTTGAGTAGTTAGCCTGATATACTTCCATTCGAAGTTATACCAGTGATTTAAGTTTGTATAAGTTTTGTAAATAGAGTTGTGTTTAAGTTGGTTTTGGGTTTTCTTGTTTCTAGAACTGTAACCTAAGATCCTGAGTTGGGAGTTGGGGTCAAAGAGCTTTTGATTGAGTTTTATTTTTAGTTCAGTATTATTTTAATTTCAGATTTTTAGTTTAGTATTCAACAGATTTATGTTGTATTTACAAATACATCATGGCCGATTTTTTTTGTTAGAACTTTTGAGTTTGTTAGCGTGACGCCCAAATCTACTGACCCCGGATTTGGGGCCGTTACAGGTTGGTATCAGAGCGTAGGTTATAGTAAACTAGAAATGAGAGTGTGTAGGAGTGTGTATAGTTAAGTAAGGAACGTCAGAGTTCATATAGGACTCGTGTTAGACTATTGGATATAGTACCAGTTAGTGAGTTAAGATGTGAGGGGTGGCAGATAGTTGAGTGGAGTTGGGTAGAAACCCTTGAGGCTGTAGGTAGTGGAACCTTCAGAGTCTAGATCGAATGACGAGTCAACGAAGGAGTCGACAAAGAAGATGTACGTGGAGACCCTGACAATACCTTTCTTCTTGATAAATATTCCTTTGTTGAGTTATTTTGACAATTGTCTTTCCCCGAATTTGGGATTCCAGTTATGACAGAGGTTGTTTTGATGCTTATTTCCTTTATTTCTAAAACCCTATCAAGTGATATTTGAGTATCTAATTTTCTTCATCAGTGAATGATTCTATTATTGATAAATCATTATTTCTTAGTATTCTGCAAGTCATTTCTTTCCTGATTATCCTTTTCTTCTGAAGTAGTACCCATGGAATCCGTTTAGTTGTAATCCAGGGGTATGTCTGAGAATTTCTCATCAATTGATTATTAATTCGATGTTCGAATCTTTTTATGTTTCTTTACTCCAACTGAGGTGAACAACCCTATTTATAGGGGACACAAGGACTGTTTGTCTGTGTGATAGCAGTCTGATGGGACGCCATCATTTGTGTGTTGTGAAGTACAAGAAGGTTAATTACCTTTAGTCATGTCTTGAATAAGGCACGCAACAAGGTTCATTTGATCATATTGATCACTCAGTAATCTTTCATTTCAAAGAATATTTGTTTGAAAACTCATAAATTAATTCTACAATTGTGGAACCTTTGCTACGATGTGAAATCGTTCTCTTCAAATATCATGAATCATAATATCTTGAATAGTCTTGAACGTATGCCAATCGAGTTTAGAATACTAGTAACGCGTGACGTATAGTACTACGAGTAGAGTTGTTCTATATAGAGAGATAAGTAGAGATCCTAGTATAGTAAATAAGTATCCAGAGTGCAGATTAGCAGAGTTGCGGATGCAACCTGAGTTGGTAGAGTAAACCCCAGTAACCCTTCTTTACCTGATTCCGAGGACGGAACCCTTTTAAAGTGGGTAGAATGTAAGATCCCAGATTATTTTAGGATTTATTATTATTATTTTATTATTTTATTATTATGTTAATTAGTATTTAAAGTATGGAATTGGATTTGAGAATATCGTTGTGGAATTCAACGATATTTAGTATTGAGTTTATATGAGTATATATTGAGTTATGTGTGCCAATGTGTGTCCCAGTATTTTATTGGTATTTTTAATGATTTAAAAATATTTAAATCAAGTATTATTGATCTTCAAAAATATTTATTTAATTATCGGAGGGCTTAAAAATCATGAAATCTTGTGTAAAATTATCTTTATATATTTAGTGAGTTTTTAAAATTGTTGGGTGGTTTAATTTGGGTGGTCGAGTAATTTAAAATGATTTTAAGAGTTTTATTGCTTTTAAAGGATCAAAACTTTGAAAATTCATATTTAATTCATTTTTTATCCGAAAAATATTTCAAAAATATGTGGGTGCTCGTAATTTTATGTTCTTTGTTTTAAAAATGAAAAGTTTAATTTTCTGAAATTTTATTTAATTTCGATTTATAAAGTGGTTTATTTGTTTTAAAAGTGAATAAGTAGTGTTAGAATTGGGCCCGAAAGAAGTTGTAAGTAGTAATATAATAGAATTGGGCCAAGCCCATTTAAGAGAAACGCAGCAGAAGCAGATGAGTCGAGAGAGTTCGAGAGAACTCGAAGAAAAAAAAAAGAGAGGAAGAGAGAAGAAAGAAATTGGGGAGGAAGAAGAAGAGAGATTGAGGATTAAATTGGTATGTATATATGTGTGTATGTGTGTGTGTATATATATGCGTGTGTGCTTGTATATCTCTGTGTGAGGTTGTGTGTGCTGGAGTGCTGCGGGCTGAAGAAACTCACGGGAAGGTAGGGGACGACCCCACCGCGTGGCGGCGGCCGGCGGTGGTGGTAGAGGTCGGACTGGCAGTAGGCTGGTGGCGAGCAACAGCAGCAGTGAAGAAGTAAGGGAGATAGAGAGATTGCAGGAGATGGGATTTTGTGCGAGTCGATTCGGACCAAAACGAAAATGGTATAATTTCGCGTGTTAATTATTTAATTTTCGTGTTAAATTTAGTTGTGTAATTTCGAGTATTGTTTAATTGTTGAAACTTAATTAGATTGGAATTACGAGTTAATTTGTTAAATTCCGAAAATTAATTCGGAGAGTTTAGTTGCTAATTATAATTGATGGGAGTAATTGTGAGTATGATTAAATGTTCAGAGTAGTAATTGTTAATTGTTAGTTGCTAGTAATTATTGTTGTTTAATAATTAGAGTTATAACTTCGGAAGTTAAAATTTGGGGATTTTGTTGGATGTCGGGAGTTATATGATTGTGAGTTATGTGTTTAACCTCGTAACTAGATTAATGTGGTAAATTATGAATATTATCTGAATTTCCATGTTTAATTTAAAGGGTATAGTAATTTATATTTATTGAGGACTAAGTGCGAGTCCGATTATATACCAAGGTTGATTAAATGTTTAAATTGCTTATATTAGTGGGTAAATTATGTGATTGGTTTTGGTAATTAGTTTAGCATATTAGTTTGAAGTATTAAAATTGTGGAGTTAATTTGTGAGTCCAATAATATAAGTGGGCTAATTGGTAAGTGTATGTGCTAAATGATCTTAGTGAATAAAGTTAGTGTTTTAGTGGAGAAATTGCTAATTGTTAGTTGTTGGTTCAAATTCTAAATGTTAACTGTAAATGCTATGTGCTAAATGTTATAAATCGAGTCATAGTATTCGTTGAATATATAATTGTCAACTGCTTGGTGTTGATTTGTAAGTGGTTGGTTAATAGTCAGTTATTAGTAACAAGTACTTGGTGTTGGGTTATATATGGTTAAATGGTTATTGGTCATGTATATCGGTTTTACTTATGTAAATCGAATTATGGATATTGGTGGATTGGTAATGTTGGTATTATTTGTGGAGTTATATGAGTTGACTAAATGGTAAGTATGGGAATACGTGATACATGTTAAATGTTAGAATTTTATAATAATTAGAATTGTGCTAGGGGTTATGAGAAGATCACAAGTTTTTAAATGTCAATATTTAAAGATTTGTGTAATTCTTTTCGACTAATCCCTAGGGCTTACGAATATCCATGATTAGCTATCACGAGTATAATTAATATACTTGAGTGATGTGATCATTGATATAGCGTAAGTAATAGTTAGTGCTAGGGGTTGTTCCCTAGGGCTTACGAACATCAATGATTGGTTGTCACGTGTATCATTAAAATGCGTGAGAAATACGATCATTGGTGTAGCGTAAGTAGTAGTGTAAATCATCATGTGCTAGGTGCCGCATGTCTGGGCGGGTACTTTTCTTTATTTGTTTACTTTTATGTTGCTGCCAGAGAAGCAGCTATGTTTTATATGGTTTGAGTTAAAATGTTGAGTTGAAAAACAGGCTTGAATTGTATTTGAGGGCTGTGCCCATAGTCCGATAAACGAATACTTCATGCCGAAATTTTCTGAAAATCTCCTGTATTTAAAGTTATTTAAATTATTTGATTTAAAGATTTAAAGGCATGTATGTGTATGAGTGGTTAAGTACATATGTGATGATTATGAGGTGTGGATATATATATTTATGTATGTATTGCTTTGTGAGTTATAAGTAATTAGTTATCGATTGGGTTGTTTAAGTACTAAATAGTACTTTACTATTATTTCGAGTATAATTATGGATTTGATATGGACCCAGCGAGCGTGTGGACGAGACAATTGAAGGAAATTGAATGCGTGATCGAGTACAGACCGAAGTACAGTAAGTAGTAAATCGACGCATTGGAATCGAGGCAAGTGTACTAACCCTCGCTTATCGTTCAAGCGAGATAAACATGTTTCTATTCAATATAAGTATTTCCCTTCAAATCTTTATTGTTAGTATCCTCTCCTTCAAATTACTGATAAGGATGTATTTTGTTCCGTATATCGAATGCTTCTATGTTTCTAAATCTTTTAGTATTGCTTCCTAAAATGGTTATTAATTAAAGATGTTTTTAAAAATTCCTTATACTGGCCTGGTCTTTTGCCAGTGAGTATAAAGGACTGAAAAGTGAAATGTTTTAAAGTATTAATAAGATGGTTTATAAGTTGGATAAGCGTTAGAGGCTAGGGTGGTCCTAGTCCAGCACTTTTGTTAAGCGTAAGAGGCTAGGGTGGTCCTAGTCCAGCACCTTTGTTTAGCATAAGAGGCTAGGGTGGTCCTAGTCCAGCATTAAAGACCAATGTGTTGCCTAATTGAGAACCTAATTTCAAATAAAGGAAGACTTTACGTGGCTGATCACCCGTATTGTCCGTAATCAGAAGAATAATAAAATCAATTTAAATGTTTCAAAAAGTTTTACGGAAAGTATGTTTTATTTGTGGAATGGTTTTAAAGAGATGAATGTTTTGATGTTTTATTGATGGAATAGTTTTAATGAGAGGAATGTTTTGATAAGATATACCTGTTTTACTGTAAATGATTATCGGTTTAGAAATTGTGTATTTCGGATTAAATTGTTGTCTATATGATAAAAGTTGAAACCTCAGTAAAATAATGAGATTAAGGATAGATAGAAGTTTTTCAGTTATTCCCTTCGCAAGTAACATTGTACGTGAAAGTGGAGTAAGAATGATTGGAAAATTCTTGATATTCTTTCTCTCAAAGTTTTATCTGGGGCAGAGATGGTTAGTAGTAAATAGAAGAGTGTTATGTTAGAATATTAAAGGGTGGTGTTTATGTTATGAGAAAGAGTATGAGTGCAGAAAATAGGTAGTGGTATTTTGTGGGAGTAGGTTTATATTTTGCTTGGTGAAAACTAATTCACGGTTATTACGGTCACTGTGGCATGTGTTGTGCAGTGATAGTGAGAACCGATAATGATTTGAGATCTTCTTATTTATTCAAACTCATGATTTTCAGGCCGGTTAGGCAGCTAGGTGTGCGAACGCTTAGTGACATGAATGAAATTTGAGTAAATGAGAATTTCTTGGAGATTTTGTTAAAGCGATAGTTAAAGTATTTTGCAAGTATTAAAAGTATTGAATCTAGTTTTTCGAACCTTTGCAGTTATTAAATTCTGATTTCAAGTTATAAATGTTTTAAGTGTTATTAATCTTCTGTTAAAGTTAATAATCCAGTTTTCAAGTATAGTATTGATTATAATTTAGTGAGCATTCCTTCGCTCATATTTATTGTTACTATTTCTTTAATTGTGATTATTGCATTTTTATTTCATCCAGTTCAGTTCTATATATATAACTTGTTGAGCATTCTTTGGCTCACGCTTGTTGTTTTAAATCTTACTTTTCAGTAAACTAGTTGGCGAGACTTAGCCTGCGCAGTTCGGAAGTGGAAAGCAGAAGCAGAACGCTGTTATCAAGCTGACGTGGATCAAGGTGTTTAGATTTAAAGTTTGATTTGTTGTATGTAAATATAGTTTAGTAGTTATAGTATGTATTTGAGTAGTTAGCCTGGTATACTTCCATTCGAAGTTATACCAGTGATTTAAGTTTGTATAAGTTTTGTAAATAGAGTTGTATTTAAGTTGGTTTTGGGTTTTCTTGTTTCTAGAACTGTAACCTAAGATCCTGAGTTGGGAGTTGGGGTCAAAGAGCTTTTGATTGAGTTTTATTTTTAGTTCAGTATTATTTTAATTTCAGATTTTTAGTTTAGTATTCAACAGATTTATGTTGTATTTACAAATACATCATGGCCGATTTTTTTTGTTAGAACTTTTGAGTTTGTTAGCGTGACGCCCAAATCTACTGACCCCGGATTTGGGGGTGTTACAAATATTCTTTGAGAATGTGTTTCCTATGAAGACTGGAATACCTCAGGGTATTTCTGATGATGATTCCACTCACACTTCTAGTTCCATTCCTGATCATGTGGAAAGGATGACAAATGTGGGGGCGGATCCTAGTAGTAGCTCTACTATTGTTGAAGTAGAGGAACCTAGAAGGAGTAAGCGTGCAAAGGTAGTCAAGGATTTTGGAAGTGATTTATCACTTACAATATCGAGGATGAACCTTTAACTTTCCGGCAGGCCATGGATTCTTCAAAATCCAGGTACTGGAAAGGTGCGGTAAAAAGTGAGATTGACTCTATTGTTTCTAACGGAATATGGGAGTTGGTTGATCTACCCCCTAGGTGTTCTACTATAGGATATAAATGGGTCTTCAAAAGAAAGAAGTACACGGATGGCTCAATAAATAATTATATAGCTAGGCTAGTAGCTAAGGGTTTTAAGCAAAAGGAAGGCAATGATTACTTTGATACATACTCTCCTGTTGCTAGAATGACAACAATCCAAATGCTTGTAGCATTGGCTTCTGTACATGGTCTTATCATCCATCATATGGATGTAAAGACAGCTTTTCTTCATGGTGAACTTGAAGAAGAGATTTATATGGATCAATCTAAGGGATTGGTTGCTTCTAGTAATGAAAGGAAAGTATGTAAGTTAATCAAGTCTATATATGGCTTAAAACAAGCTCCAAGAGACTGGCATAAAAAGTTTGATGAAACTGTTTTAGAATCAGAATTTGTAGTTAATGAAAGTGACAAGTGTGTCTATTACATGGTTAAAGGAAATGAATGTATTATTGTGTGCCTATATGTGGATGACATTTTGTTGTTTGGAACCAATATTGAGATTATTAATGAGACAAAAAGGTTCTTGAAAAGGCTTTTTGAACTGAAGGATATGGGAGAGGCTAGTGCGATTCTTGGTATCAAGTTGACTCAGTCAACTGATGGAATAACCTTATCACAATCTCATTATATAGAGAAATCTATACTTGAGAAGTATGGTTATTCAAATTGTAGAATCGCAAGTACTCCGTATGATCCTAAAATTGCCCTTGTCAAGAATACTTCAGGAGTTCCTGTGTCTCAGTTAAGGTATTCTCAGATTATTGGGAGTTTGCAGTATCTTGCTAATGGTACTAGGCCGGATATTTCATATTCAGTGTCTAAGTTACCAAGATATACAAGCTGTCCAAACATGACTCATTGGGATGCTCTCTAGATAGAGTACTTAGATATCTAAAAGGCACCATCTATCTTGGTTTGCATTACAGGAGGTTTCCTAGAGTTCTAGAGGGATATAGTGATGCAAGTTGGATAGCTAAGAAGTCTGGTTCCAATGGAGTGACTGGATACTTGTTTACCCTTGCGGGTGGAGCAGTGTCTTGAAAGTCATCCAGACACAATGTTATAACTCGATCTACTTTTGAGGTTGAGTTGTGTGCATTAGATGCAACGGGGTCGAAGGCTGAATGGTTACATGGACTTATGTCAATGTTACCTGTAGTAAGTCGACCACTTCCTTCTTTTGTTGTTCATTGTGATAGTCGTACAACTATCGACAAGATAAACAGCAAGAAGTATAGTGTGAAAACAAAGAGACATATCCAAGTTAGACTGAAGTCTATAAGGGGTCTAATGTCTGATAGGATCATAGCTGTTGAGTTTATTGGAACTCAAGAAAACCTAGCTGATCCTTTGACTAAAGGACTTGAGCATGTTGTTGTCCTTAAGTCTAGGTTGGGGATGGGACTGATAGCCCATAATGATTCATCTACAGCGGGAACCCAATACACATGAGAGGAGATCCCTTGAAAGTGTATTCAATGTGGTAATAACAAGTTGTAAGGGTGAATTAGTTGTACCTTTAACTACATAGATTGATATTCACATATCTAGAGTCTATCCCCTGTAAACCTAAAAGGTACTGTAATTTCCAGAATAGCAAGAGTTATTTGAACTCTGAATGGGGTCAAGTAATATGACGAGATGCTAGCAGTACATCTCTGGAGATGCCCAGCTAAGCGAATGTAATTGTGTGGTCGCAATTAGAAAAAAGGGTTATTCCTTGAAGCATTCGATGAATAGGATCGAGACATGACCATTAACTTCTCAAAGCCGTAGATTAGCACCATAGCCTTTGACTTTTTATCATCTATGGAGTGTGGTTACACCAAACGGATAAAGGTTCAAGGTGAAACATTCCATCTGTATCCGGTAGCCATCGAAGTAGGGGACTTAGGAGGGTTCAAACCTGGAAGGGTACTTACTCTAAAAAACAAGTCATGATGAGGATAAATATGCATTTTTGTATGGAGTTGTGGGGGATTGTTAGAAAATGGTAAGTTTGAGGCATATTTTATATATGTTCTTGATGCAATTTCTGAAAACTAACAAGTGGAGGTTGTTCCTTATAACGCCTTAGAAAATTCGTAATTATAAATATTATTATTTAATATTAAATGTGGAATTTATGGTGTGAAATTTCTTTAGGATTGAATATATGTGACATCATGTTTACGTGCTTATGTGATGATGTATACGTGAAATGTGGGTCTGTGTAAGTTTAGTTGAAATTTTGACGATTTAAATTTTTAATCATGCATTATTGATCTTTGAAATTTTTTTATAAAATCATTGGAGTATTTAAAAATCCCAAAATCTTTTGTGTTATTATATTTATGATATTATTTAGTTTTTAAAATTATTGGTTGAATTATTTTGGGTGTTTAATTATTTTAAAATGATTTTAAGAGTTTCTGGCATTTAAAGGATCAAAACTTGTAAAATCCGTAATTAATTCATTTTTTTTTTTGATCCTAAAAATATTTTAAAAATATGTGGGTGTTCATAATTTTATACTCTTTATTTTAAAAATGAAATGCTTTATTATTACTATATTTTTTTTCCATTTGATTTTGATTTTTTTAAAAGTTGTTAAATTTTTTTAAATAATAATAAAATACCCCATCTCTTTAACCCAAATGTCCAGTTCTTTATTCCCATTTCATTTCTATCGGCTGTTCTTGAATTCTCTAGAACTCAACCTCTCATTTCTATACAATCTCTCTACTCTCCCTCATTCTCTCCCTTTCTCTCCCTCCCCTCCTTTATCCTCCCCACCCGTATATATATATAAATATATATGAGTGTGTAAGTGTGTGTCCGAGCACCTGTGTGTGTGGTTGATAGTGTTAGTGGGTGTGCTCAATCAGGTGGGTGTTGCTGCTTGCGATTGCATCGATATCCTATGCCGAGCTTGTGTTCTTACTTGTTTAAGCCCAGCTTCAGGTTTAATACTATAGTGGTGTTGTGGCCGTGTGTGGTTGAGTTAAGATGAAATTGAGAGGGGTCTTCAATTCCTGGTAAACCGAGTTTGATTTAATCGTTGTGATGATGTCCCCTGCTGTGTGGTTGTAGTGCGCGTTTGGATGGATATAAACGAGTTATGTTTGAGTATTGAACGATCTGGGTTTGTGTGGCTGCGGGTCGGTGTGTGTGTGTGAGTTTAATTCTATATGGGTGTATGGATAGTAGTATGTATTTTTGGCCGTGTGTTGTGGTTTGGGTGTACAGAGTCTGTGTGTGCTTAAATGCTGTAGTGGGTTGTTTCGGCATTGTTCAGGGGTGCTTGAGGGTGTCAAGGTAGTATGATGGAGGGACAGAACAGAGGTATTGAAATGAAAATAAGAGGGGCAGAACAGGGGAGTTTGAGAGAGTGTGGGAGACTTGAAGAAAGAGGATAGAGAGAGACGAGGCATTACAATAAGAGAAGGAATGTACAGGTCTGGTGCATCCTGGCGGGCGCAGATAGTATGGGCGGTGAGCTGGTAAGTGGTGTATGTGGGGTGTACATGGGCGCAGCAATTAAGGGGTTAACAGGGGTAAGACCGAGAGCTGAGAAAGGTTAAAAGAAGTTAAGAGAAGTGACATGGAGAGATTAAAGAATTGTGGTTGCCGCAGGTTAGGTTGTAATTAGAATGTGAAGCCGAGAGATATTGGCAGTGAAAGAGATGTGACATGTGGTGTTGTATGTGTGTGTATTTCTATATGAATGTGAATTGTATATCCGGGTCTCCGTGGTGGTGTTATAATGGGTGAAGTCGAGAGTAAGGGGAGAAATGAAGTGTGGAGAAATGAAGTGTGGTGCCCTGTGTGTACAATTTTGGAATTTTATGTGTTAACTGGGTAAGTGGTTGTTAGGGGTATACTTGATACAAACTGGATAAATGTTAGATGTGTCAAAAATTTATGCATTTAGGTTACTTAGAAATATTGTTACCGTAATTATTTGGTTTTAAGAAATATTGTTGGTAAGCATAATATGTATTAGTGTTGTGGAGCATCCCCTAGGTATGAGTGGACTTATTTGGTAAATATTAATAAGGTCACAAACTAGAAGTTCATATGCGAATAATTTTATTCTAAAAATTTCCTATCAAATCCGCAAGGTAAGGTGTGTGATTTTATATGATCCATGTGATCAATTTATATGAATAGAATAAAGTTGTATGTTGATTTTCTTGTATAAGGAATGTGATATTCAAAGCTATAGTCGTAAGTGTAATTATAACTTCAAGTTGATATTCAATTTTGAAATTTGAATGGTTGATTACGGAGCAAGTCGATTGTATTTCGATAGCTTCAACAATATTTTAAAGGAGGTGCTATCTATTTTTCTTATTAAAATTATTTTCTGATCCTTATAGAATTTTGATAAATATTTCTAATGTGTATAAATTGTAAAGCGTATTATGACGCGTTCGGGTAGAACGGAGTTAGACGGTTACGGTTTTAAGCATACTGAAGTAACACTTTACCTATATATAGGTACCAGTAAGTGGCCGGTTGAGAGCCAGCGCAGGTGTAAATGGAATCTTGAGGGATGATAAATTATCGGAGATGACGAGTGTGCTTGTGTAGAGGCTGACACGCGTTAAAAGAAAGACGAATGTGTATGAAGTGGAGACGGATGTAAAGTGAATGACGAATCACTGTGATGGAATTGGAAACTTCATGTATTAAGGCAAGTGTTTTTCCCACTTCTTGTTCAAGAGGAATTATTGTTTAATTATGTTATTCTGATATCATCTCTATTTCTTGCCGATACCTGTTAAAGTCATTGTTTCTCTATTGTATCACCCCAAATTGTTGTGTCGACTTTGTTGACCCTTATAGTTATTGTTGTTTCTTCAGTTATACTCTAAATCCTTATGTCAATCTCGTCGACAATTGTCCTATCCTATTTCTTCAATTATATTCCTTATTTCATTTCAAATAGCCTCCTTCTTTAATTAATACACAAAGGTCTATACTCAAAGTATTTTATACCTATTTAATTCTCTTTAATTAATATTCAAGCCTAAATACTTCAAATTATTTTACAAATATTCTTTTCCTTTATTAATATTTTAATACTTCATATTTTAAAGGATTTCTCAATAATATACCATTTTATATGTCTTCCAAGTAATTTAAAAGATAATTTTTTTTAATCAGAGGAAATTCAATATTTGAACATTCGACCCGACTCTTTAAGAAAAAAATCCCTAGAGATAAATTATGATAATTCCTCAATAAATATTCTTCGAGAACGGTTTATTTCAAAATATTGTATAACTAATTATTCTGAAATTATTATCGTTATGAACTACCTTAAACTAATTCGAGGTTTATATTGTCGTTGAAGCATGTGTTGCTCAATGATGATTAAAGCCGAGAATGATTTGAGATCTTCTTATTATTCAACTCATTATTGTCAGGCCGGTTTGGCAGCTAAAGCCTATCAGTGCTTAGCCGACGAGAGTGAGATTTTGGATAATTAAGAATTTCTTGAATATTTGTTTTTAGCTATTTAAATCTTTTATGTGGTTTCAAACTATATAATGAGACTCTACCATTTTAGTAATATTGGACAAAATAAATTTTAAAACCAAATGCGGTAACTCAAATCTTCCTATGAACTTCAGATTTCTTCATTCCTTGATTTTTTTATAAATGGCTGTTCAATTTTGAGCATCTTACTCAATTGCTTTATTCTTTAATTAATTATGTTCCCTTATTAATATATGATTCTGTTATGTTGAATTGAACCATACCATGTTTAGTAAATCTTATTGCCTTGTTGTTTATAACTTTTTATATCAAATGCTTCTCGGACCCTTCATCTTTTATTTGCTGCTTATTAAAATGGCGTAATTATTTAAAGATGTTTTAAATTTCCTTATACTGGGCTGATCTGTTATCAGTGAGTATAAAGGACTTAAAAAAATGAAATGTTTAAATTATTAATAAACAGTTATAAATTGGAAAAGCGTAAGAGGCTAGGGTGGTCCTAGTCCAGCACTTTTATTTAGCGTAAGAGGCTAGGGTGGTCCTAGTCCAGCATTAAAGGCCAATGTGTTGCCTAATTGGGAAGTCGGGACGTTACAGGTTGGTATCAGGAACGGAGTTAGACGGTTACGGTTTTAAGCATACTGAAGTAACACTTTACCTATATATAGGTACCAGTAAGTGGCCGGTTGAGAGCCAGCGCAGGTGTAAATGGAATCTTGAGGGATGATAAATTATCGGAGATGACGAGTGTGCTTGTGTAGAGGCTGACACGCGTTAAAAGAAAGACGAATGTGTATGAAGTGGAGACGGATGTAAAGTGAATGACGAATCACTGTGATGGAATTGGAAACTTCATGTATTAAGGCAAGTGTTTTTCCCACTTCTTGTTCAAGAGGAATTATTGTTTAATTATGTTTTTCTGATATCATCTCTATTTCTTGCCGATACCTGTTAAAGTCATTGTTTCTCTATTGTATCACCCCAAATTGTTGTGTCGACTTTGTTGACCCTTATAGTTATTGTTGTTTCTTCAGTTATACTCTAAATCCTTATGTCAATCTCGTCGACAATTGTCCTATCCTATTTCTTCAATTATATTCCTTATTTCATTTCAAATAGCCTCCTTCTTTAATTAATACACAAAGGTCTATACTCAAAGTATTTTATACCTATTTAATTCTCTTTAATTAATATTCAAGCCTAAATACTTCAAATTATTTTACAAATATTCTTTTCCTTTATTAATATTTTAATACTTCATATTTTAAAGGATTTCTCAATAATATACCATTTTATATGTCTTCCAAGGAATTTAAAAGATAATTTTTTTTAATCAGAGGAAATTCAATATTTGAACATTCGACCCGACTCTTTAAGAAAAAAATCCCTAGAGATAAATTATGATAATTCCTCAATAAATATTCTTCGAGAACGGTTTATTTCAAAATATTGTATAACTAATTATTCTGAAATTATTATCGTTATGAACTACCTTAAACTAATTCGAGGTTTATATTGTCGTTGAAGCATGTGTTGCTCAATGATGATTAAAGCCGAGAATGATTTGAGATCTTCTTATTATTCAACTCATTATTGTCAGGCCGGTTTGGCAGGTAAAGCCTATCAGTGCTTAGCCGACGAGAGTGAGATTTTGGATAATTAAGAATTTCTTGAATATTTGTTTTTAGCTATTTAAATCTTTTATGTGGTTTCAAACTATATAATGAGACTCTACCATTTTAGTAATATTGGACAAAATAAATTTTAAAACCAAATGCGGTAACTCAAATCTTCCTATGAACTTCAGATTTCTTCATTCCTTGATTTTTTTATAAATGGCTGTTCAATTTTGAGCATCTTACTCAATTGCTTTATTCTTTAATTAATTATGTTCCCTTATTAATATATGATTCTGTTATGTTGAATTGAACCATACCATGTTTAGTAAATCTTATTGCCTTGTTGTTTATAACTTTTTATATCAAATGCTTCTCGGACCCTTCATCTTTTATTTGCTGCTTATTAAAATGGCGTAATTATTTAAAGATGTTTTAAATTTCCTTATACTGGGCTGATCTGTTATCAGTGAGTATAAAGGACTTAAAAAAATGAAATGTTTAAATTATTAATAAACAGTTGTAAATTGGAAAAACGTAAGAGGCTAGGGTGGTCCTAGTCCAGCACTTTTATTTAGCGTAAGAGGCTAGGGTGGTCCTAGTCCAGCATTAAAGGCCAATGTGTTGCCTAATTGGGAACCCAATTTCAAAGGAAGGGGGACTTTACGTGGCTGATCACCCGTATTGTCCGTAATCAGGATAATAATACAAACAACTTAAATGTCTTAAAAAGGTTTTATGAAAAGTAGGTTTGAATGATGAAATGGTTTTAAAGAAAAGAATGTTTTGATAAAATATATATGTTTCAAGATAAATGCTCAGTAGTTTCGAAATTGTGGATATCAGAGTTGGTCGTTTCATATCTTGATTAAAATTTGGAAACTCAATAAAACAATGAGATTAAGGATGGATAGAAGTTTCCCAGTTATTCCCTTCACGAGTAACATTGTACGTTGAAAGTGGAGTAAGAATAATTGGGGGATTTCTTGATATTCTTTTTCTCAAAGTTTTATCTAAGACAGTGATGGTTTGTAGTAAATGGAAAAGTTTTACCTTATGATTTAAATTGAATGATCTCTTGAGATAGGGTCTTCATTGATATTGTTCATCAATGAATTATTGAGATATTGTTGTTTCATTATATTATTAACTTGCTGAGCATTGTTGGCTCACTCTTGCTTTATTTTTCCCTAACCTTTCAGTTAGGATTATGGGTGGACGTCTACATCTTATAAATCATATGAGAGCAATGAGGCAGCCTATACAGGATAGATCTCGAAGTCAGAGCGGGTAAGCACGGATTGGAACTAAGCTTTAGATTAGACGGTATATTGATTGTATTCAGAGCAGTGATAGAAGTTGGAAATAATTTGTATTAATTAAATTCTTGTTTCATACCATAGCCTGGAACCGATCCTCGGTGAGGAGTCGTCGGTGTATTAAGTTTTAATTGTATTTGTTAAATTTTGAATTTTGGTTTGGGTTGAAATACAGGTGGATAGTCCGATTTACGAATACTTCATGCCGAAATTTTCTAAAATTCCCCTGTATCAAAGTCTATTTTATTATATAAAGTATATTTTCAGAATTGGGAAGTCGGGACGTTACAGGTTGGTATCAGAGCGACAGGTTATGGTCACTGAAACAAGTTATGATGATTAGGGTGCGTATTTTGGTTAGACGTTAGATAGAACGATTTAGGATTAGATTCGCATTAGGATATTAGGACGACTGTTGCGACATTATTTGGTATTTCGACATATCGCGCGAGCAAAAATTCGATTCATCCGGAGACTCATTTTAGGACGAGGAAGATAATTCCGAACAACATATACTAAATAGACGACCAGAGCTATCAGCTTGGAAGACCCTACGTGCAGACCTTTGAGGACCTTCTAGTGTTTCTTTTGCGACTTTAGTTACCCCGCGAGCGATATAGAAAGTGTGAAAGGATTGTGAACAAGATGCAAAATGTGATTTCTGGCATGTGATAGAGTAAGGACATTGCTATTCATTGCTAGCCGTTGATTTCAGTTAATTTATTGATTAAGGAGATTTAACCTTTCTTTCTGTTTCTTCTTATTTTGATAATACCCCATCACCTTTGATAATCAACTATATTTCAATTGATGATGAATTTTTTTTCAGATTCATTTAAACACATTCCTATTTTTCAGAGATACCTCTATTTTCCATGGGATCACTTAATTCAACATGATGCATATAAATTACTGAGATCTTTGAATTCTTTCTATATTCCACGAATATTGTTATTCTTTATTCAACGTTATACATGTAAACCCTTGAAACTTTTGAACTCTTTTATTTTATCTGAACACTTAACCTTCTTTATTCAGACTGGGATGAACAACCCTATGTATATAGGGGACTCAGGGACATCTTATCTATGTGATAGAAGTCTGGTGGGACGCCACTGATTGTGTTTGTCATTAAAGTACAGAAGGCTGGCCCCCTTCTTGTGCTATGGTGGTTGACCTAAGTGACAAATACAACCTGAAATTAGTTCAATGATCATATTGATCTCTCAGTTAAATTCTTTTATAAAATTCTTATCAAACCAAAACTCACCTTATATTTATACCTGATAACACCTGTCCATTGTATTGATTTCTTTTGTTATAAACCCTTGTGATTCCAAAAGCTATCAGTGATTGAATGCGGTAAAGATGGAGATGATGAAATTCTGAGGGATGTAAGCTACATTACGTCGAATGAAAATTGGATGAGTAGGTTGAGAATTGAGGTTAAAGCAGAGATTGAATATCAAGTTAGATTACGCAGTGGATTGACAACACACGTACAAGATTCGATAATATGGAGAACTGAGTATGGTTAAGGAGCAGATGACAAGGACATGAGAGGAAGGTACAAGCTTTGCAATTGGAAGAACTATAATTTTCAGGATATGACGAGAGGATCGAAGTGAATGTCGTGACGACGAAGCACTAGTAATGAATCGGGAAAGGTCTAAGATGCCAGCAGAGATCTAAACTTTGAGGGACCAGACAGGAATTAACAAAGGTTGTCAAGATTTTACCAAGATAGCTACAGTAGTGGACAAGCCTACTAATCAGGAAACAAAGGGATAAAAGTGGACAAAGCTTTCAGGAGTCAAGGAAGAGATTGAAAAACCGTCCCAGTGTTAGTGCAACCGAATGAACAAGGAAAGAATGAAAATATCCTAGGAATAGTTTGAATTGCTAATAAGATATATATGTTTTAGAGTATATGGTGCCTCAGTAAAACAATGAGATTAAGGATAGATAGAAGTTTCCTAATTATTCCCTCCTTGAGTAACATTGTACGTAGAAAGGGGAGTAAGAATGATTAGGGGATTTCTTGATATTCTTTTTCTCAGAGTTTTATCTGGGGAAATCTGAATTATGAGTAGAAGCGTGGAAGTGGTATCAATTATTTTAGTCGCGTGGATTTCGTTTTAAAGATTTAATTATTTACCTGTTTACTTCAAGTCAAGGCAGATTTCTTCGCTTATAAGTTTGTTGTAGGCTAAGGCCGGTTTTGTTTCGTTATTGTATATGAATGAATTGTTTATGACGAATGGATTAATAATTGAGGTACTTTCATACAAGACATAGTCTATTATACGAATAGGTCATGTCCGATTTTCGGTAAAAAAAAAAAAAAAAGATCGTCACGTGCGAGCGATAAGTACCTAGAATTATCGAGGCATGTAAACCAAAGGTTTAAGTTTATGTTGGAATCTGCGGGCTTACAGGACGAGCCTAGCGAGATATGAAATGACATAAAGGGATTCTAGAATAAAATAAATGACTTGGAAGTCGAAAGAGAAATGTTTAAGAATACCGTCCTATGTTTTCTTGCGGTTGATTCTGAGGACAGAATCCTATTAAGGGGGGAAGGATATAACGCCTTAGAAAATTCGTAATTATAAATATTATTATTTAATATTAAATGTGGAATTTATGGTGTGAAATTTCTTTAGGATTAAATATATGTGACATCATGTTTACGTGCTTATGTGATGATGTATACGTGAAATGTGGGTCTGTGTAAGTTTAGTTGAAATTTTGACGATTTAAATTTTTAATCATGCATTATTGATCTTTGAAATTTTTTTATAAAATCATTGGAGTATTTAAAAATCCCAAAATCTTTTGTGTTATTATATTTATGATATTATTTAGTTTTTAAAATTATTGGGTGAATTATTTTGGGTGTTTAATTATTTTAAAATGATTTTAAGAGTTTCTGGCATTTAAAGGATCAAAACTTGTAAAATCCGTAATTAATTCATTTTTTTTTTTTGATCCTAAAAATATTTTAAAAATATGTGGGTGTTCATAATTTTATACTCTTTATTTTAAAAATGAAATGCTTTATTATTACTATATTTTTTTTCCATTTGATTTTGATTTTTTTAAAAGTTGTTAAATTTTTTTAAATAATAATAAAATACCCCATCTCTTTAACCCAAATGTCCAGTTCTTTATTCCCATTTCATTTCTATCGGCTGTTCTTGAATTCTCTAGAACTCAACCTCTCATTTCTATACAATCTCTCTACTCTCCCTCATTCTCTCCCTTTCTCTCCCTCCCCTCCTTTATCCTCCCCACCCGTATATATATATAAATATATATGAGTGTGTAAGTGTGTGTCCGAGCACCTGTGTGTGTGGTTGATAGTGTTAGTGGGTGTGCTCAATCAGGTGGGTGTTGCTGCTTGCGATTGCATCGATATCCTATGCCGAGCTTGTGTTCTTACTTGTTTAAGCCCAGCTTCAGGTTTAATACTATAGTGGTGTTGTGGCCGTGTGTGGTTGAGTTAAGATGAAATTGAGAGGGGTCTTCAATTCCTGGTAAACCGAGTTTGATTTAATCGTTGTGATGATGTCCCCTGCTGTGTGGTTGTAGTGCGCGTTTGGATGGATATAAACGAGTTATGTTTGAGTATTGAACGATCTGGGTTTGTGTGGCTGCGGGTCGGTGTGTGTGTGTGAGTTTAATTCTATATGGGTGTATGGATAGTAGTATGTATTTTTGGCCGTGTGTTGTGGTTTGGGTGTACAGAGTCTGTGTGTGCTTAAATGCTGTAGTGGGTTGTTTCGGCATTGTTCAGGGGTGCTTGAGGGTGTCAAGGTAGTATGATGGAGGGACAGAACAGAGGTATTGAAATGAGAATAAGAGGGGCAGAACAGGGGAGTTTGAGAGAGTGTGGGAGACTTGAAGAAAGAGGATAGAGAGAGACGAGGCATTACAATAAGAGAAGGAATGTACAGGTCTGGTGCATCCTGGCGGGCGCAGATAGTATGGGCGGTGAGCTGGTAAGTGGTGTATGTGGGGTGTACATGGGCGCAGCAATTAAGGGGTTAACAGGGGTAAGACCGAGAGCTGAGAAAGGTTAAAAGAAGTCAAGAGAAGTGACATGGAGAGATTAAAGAATTGTGGTTGCCGCAGGTTAGGTTGTAATTAGAATGTGAAGCCGAGAGATATTGGCAGTGAAAGAGATGTGACATGTGGTGTTGTATGTGTGTGTATTTCTATATGAATGTGAATTGTATATCCGGGTCTCCGTGGTGGTGTTATAATGGGTGAAGTCGAGAGTAAGGGGAGAAATGAAGTGTGGAGAAATGAAGTGTGGTGCCCTGTGTGTACAATTTTGGAATTTTATGTGTTAACTGGGTAAGTGGTTGTTAGGGGTATACTTGATACAAACTGGATAAATGTTAGATGTGTCAAAAATTTATGCATTTAGGTTACTTAGAAATATTGTTACCGTAATTATTTGGTTTTAAGAAATATTGTTGGTAAGCATAATATGTATTAGTGTTGTGGAGCATCCCCTAGGTATGAGTGGACTTATTTGGTAAATATTAATAAGGTCACAAACTAGAAGTTCATATGCGAATAATTTTATTCTAAAAATTTCCTATCAAATCCGCAAGGTAAGGTGTGTGATTTTATATGATCCATGTGATCAATTTATATGAATAGAATAAAGTTGTATGTTGATTTTCTTGTATAAGGAATGTGATATTCAAAGCTATAGTCGTAAGTGTAATTATAACTTCAAGTTGATATTCAATTTTGAAATTTGAATGGTTGATTACGGAGCAAGTCGATTGTATTTCGATAGCTTCAACAATATTTTAAAGGAGGTGCTATCTATTTTTCTTATTAAAATTATTTTCTGATCCTTATAGAATTTTGATAAATATTTCTAATGTGTATAAATTGTAAAGCGTATTATGACGCGTTCGGGTAGAACGGAGTTAGACGGTTACGGTTTTAAGCATACTGAAGTAACACTTTACCTATATATAGGTACCAGTAAGTGGCCGGTTGAGAGCCAGCGCAGGTGTAAATGGAATCTTGAGGGATGATAAATTATCGGAGATGACGAGTGTGCTTGTGTAGAGGCTGACACGCGTTAAAAGAAAGACGAATGTGTATGAAGTGGAGACGGATGTAAAGTGAATGACGAATCACTGTGATGGAATTGGAAACTTCATGTATTAAGGCAAGTGTTTTTCCCACTTCTTGTTCAAGAGGAATTATTGTTTAATTATGTTATTCTGATATCATCTCTATTTCTTGCCGATACCTGTTAAAGTCATTGTTTCTCTATTGTATCACCCCAAATTGTTGTGTCGACTTTGTTGACCCTTATAGTTATTGTTGTTTCTTCAGTTATACTCTAAATCCTTATGTCAATCTCGTCGACAATTGTCCTATCCTATTTCTTCAATTATATTCCTTATTTCATTTCAAATAGCCTCCTTCTTTAATTAATACACAAAGGTCTATACTCAAAGTATTTTATACCTATTTAATTCTCTTTAATTAATATTCAAGCCTAAATACTTCAAATTATTTTACAAATATTCTTTTCCTTTATTAATATTTTAATACTTCATATTTTAAAGGATTTCTCAATAATATACCATTTTATATGTCTTCCAAGGAATTTAAAAGATAATTTTTTTTAATCAGAGGAAATTCAATATTTGAACATTCGACCCGACTCTTTAAGAAAAAAATCCCTAGAGATAAATTATGATAATTCCTCAATAAATATTCTTCGAGAACGGTTTATTTCAAAATATTGTATAACTAATTATTCTGAAATTATTATCGTTATGAACTACCTTAAACTAATTCGAGGTTTATATTGTCGTTGAAGCATGTGTTGCTCAATGATGATTAAAGCCGAGAATGATTTGAGATCTTCTTATTATTCAACTCATTATTGTCAGGCCGGTTTGGCAGCTAAAGCCTATCAGTGCTTAGCCGACGAGAGTGAGATTTTGGATAATTAAGAATTTCTTGAATATTTGTTTTTAGCTATTTAAATCTTTTATGTGGTTTCAAACTATATAATGAGACTCTACCATTTTAGTAATATTGGACAAAATAAATTTTAAAACCAAATGCGGTAACTCAAATCTTCCTTTGAACTTCAGATTTCTTCATTCCTTGATTTTTTTATAAATGGCTGTTCAATTTTGAGCATCTTACTCAATTGCTTTATTCTTTAATTAATTATGTTCCCTTATTAATATATGATTCTGTTATGTTGAATTGAACCATACCATGTTTAGTAAATCTTATTGCCTTGTTGTTTATAACTTTTTATATCAAATGCTTCTCGGACCCTTCATCTTTTATTTGCTGCTCATTAAAATGGCGTAATTATTTAAAGATGTTTTAAATTTCCTTATACTGGGCTGATCTGTTATCAGTGAGTATAAAGGACTTAAAAAAATGAAATGTTTGAATTATTAATAAACAGTTATAAATTGGAAAAGGGTAAGAGGCTAGGGTGGTCCTAGTCCAGCACTTTTATTTAGCGTAAGAGGCTAGGGTGGTCCTAGTCCAGCATTAAAGGCCAATGTGTTGCCTAATTGGGAACCCAATTTCAAAGGAAGGGGGACTTTACGTGGCTGATCACCCGTATTGTCCGTAATCAGGATAATAATACAAACAACTTAAATGTCTTAAAAAGGTTTTATGAAAAGTAGGTTTGAATGATGAAATGGTTTTAAAGAAAAGAATGTTTTGATAAAATATATATGTTTCAAGATAAATGCTCAGTAGTTTCGAAATTGTGGATATCAGAGTTGGTCGTTTCATATCTTGATTAAAATTTGGAAACTCAATAAAACAATGAGATTAAGGATGGATAGAAGTTTCCCAGTTATTCCCTTCACGAGTAACATTGTACGTTGAAAGTGGAGTAAGAATAATTGGGGGATTTCTTGATATTCTTTTTCTCAAAGTTTTATCTAAGACAGTGATGGTTTGTAGTAAATGGAAAAGTTTTACCTTATGATTTAAATTGAATGATCTCTTGAGATAGGGTCTTCATTGATATTGTTCATCAATGAATTATTGAGATATTGTTGTTTCATTATATTATTAACTTGCTGAGCATTGTTGGCTCACTCTTGCTTTATTTTTCCCTAACCTTTCAGTTAGGATTATGGGTGGACGTCTACATCTTATAAATCATATGAGAGCAATGAGGCAGCCTATACAGGATAGATCTCGAAGTCAGAGCGGGTAAGCACGGATTGGAACTAAGCTTTAGATTAGACGGTATATTGATTGTATTCAGAGCAGTGATAGAAGTTGGAAATAATTTGTATTAATTAAATTCTTGTTTCATACCATAGCCTGGAACCGATCCTCGGTGAGGAGTCGTCGGTGTATTAAGTTTTAATTGTATTTTTTAAATTTTGAATTTTGGTTTGGGTTGAAATACAGGTGGATAGTCCGATTTACGAATACTTCATGCCGAAATTTTCTAAAATTCCCCTGTATCAAAGTCTATTTTATTATATAAAGTATATTTTCAGAATTGGGAAGTCGGGACGTTACATTCCTTGTAATGAGGACTTAAAATTTCATGTTTGGATCTAAGACATTTTCTTAGTGTAATCCATAACTAAATTTAGTTGAAAGAAGGATGTTTGAAATGGGTTATGTCGGTTATTTAGTTGAAATAACTTGTATCCCACATTGAATTGGTGGCTTTATATAGCTCCATGTGCAAGTGTAGTGCACAACTACTAAGGCATGTGGGTGTGCATGGTGGTAGTATGGGCCTCGCGCACACACACACGCGTGCGCGCCGCTGCCGCCTCGCCACGCCATGCCACGACACGACACGGGTCGGGTCGAAGGGTGATTTGGGTGAATGTCTCAGCATCTCGTGTATGTGAGGCGACCTGGGCGAGGAATTTATTACCTGGATTATTGATTTATTTTAACAAGAAATCTGAATTTATTTGTTACAGCAGTTTACTAAGGATCAGTACTTGGATTAAGTTCTGATGGACATAAAATCCTGACGGTACCGAATCCTGTTGGAGTTCAGATCCTGACGATGGCCAAATACTGATGGACATCAGATCCTGATGTTGACCAATCCTGATGGACATTAGATCCTGACGATGGTCAATCCTGATGCTTCTGTAATTGAAAATTAAATCCTGATGTTGTTGTTAATGCAATTAAATCAGAATAATTATTTCCTTTTATGGAGTATCAGTTATGTTTTATTTTTTGTATATTATATACATACAGAATAGAACGTTGAGAGATACGCTTCCATGGATAGAAAAACCTAGCTGCCTTATTCTTTTTTCTGCTCTCTCTCTCAATACATACAGTTTATATACATAGTTCTCAGGCGAATTGAGGTGCTGATCGCTGTTGATCTCTCCGCTTCTGTGATCGGTTTGATCTGTGTTGTTTTATCCTGAAAGTGATATTGTTGGAACCCAACACAGCGTAAGTGGGGCAATTATCTCTTCAAGAACAGTCAAGTCCTCTCGAAGGGTTTGGCGACTCAACTGTTCTTTCTCTTATCAGTACTTGCTAAAGCTTCTGTGAGAGATAAGTTTTCTTGTTTTTCTCGTTAATTACAGTCTCTGATTATATTATTGTTTATGCCTTCGTGATTTGTTTTGTTAATTGGTTATTTGCCAGTTCTTGTTTAATATATATCACTGCCTCATTATTATTTCTGTAGTTGAATTATACCAAACACTTACAACCTCAAATTTTATTATCATAAATTCCTTCATTAAGATCATTTATACAAATGTATGTAAATACTGATGGACTTGAATTATATTTTGGATTATAATTTTTTGTTGAGTAAATTGTTACCACATAGCTTAACTAAATCAGTTGAAGCTTTGAAATCAACAAAATCCGTGTAATTTTCCAAAAATGCTGGAGATGATCATGTCTAAATTTATAAGAAAATAATTTTAGATACTGTACACACACACAAATTTTGAAGCTGCTCTCAAACTGGGCTCTATCCTAGTTAAGAAAGATACAAAATGGGCAATAGATCAAGAATCTATTATTTTATGGTGGAATCAAGGTAGGTGAGTGAAGAGATTTATACCTACGTAACAATACACGTAAAGAAGAAGGGGTGGATTTGAATCTATATAAGATACCTTGTATTGCTGCATTTCAATCAGCCAAGGAATACAATATCCTTCGAGGTGGGCTAAATTGAAGATATTCTATTTTGTATTTCATAAATTAAGGTACACTTTTCTTTCCTCATCAAAAAGTTATTGGCCCTTGAGATTTATTATAGGGAATTCATTCTTTTAGAACCTGTTGACAAGCTACTAGCAAAAAACTCTCTCTCTGGTAACGGTCATATACAATATTGTCTGCAATCTAGTGGCCAGCGGATCGCCGGAAATATTATTCAAGCATCCCATCCCTTAAAGTTTACACAACTGTATCTCCTATTTCTTACTTTATCTTCTTGTTTTTAGATTTCTATAAACTACCCCAGCTTTTCTTTCTTCTTACGTGTTTCTTGATTTTCGTTCTTCGTCTCCCCACACAAACGCCCGCTGCAAATTACCTCTCCTCCTTCTCAATTTCATCGAACCCACCCCTCTTCTTTTTCTTTAAATTCCAGCAAACTTCTCCCCTTTCTCCCCTGTTTTCTTTCTCTTCGCACATACACATAACCTCTCTCTCTACTCCTCTCTTTTAACTAGAATTGCAAACCCAGCTTCTCCTTCTTTTCAATCTCTACAAAACGCCATTTACTATTCTTCTTATTATTATTATTATTATTTTTTTATTTGGGCAGCCTTGTATAATTGTTTTCTTGTGATATTTAGAAATTACCTGCGAGACCTTTTTGTTCCAGTTAATTTCCTTTTTCATGCTAATTCGTACCATAATTTTTATGTTTGTTTTTGCTCGTTTGTATTGAATATGTCGCGGAGTTTGCGTGTTGGCAGTTTGAATTTAAGTACCTTAACGGGCAAATTTTTGGAGCTAGTGGACGTGCTGAAGAAGCGAAGAGTGGATGTGGCGTGTATTCAAGAGACTAGGTGGAAGGGGGCTCAGTCCAGAGAAGCGAACAGGTATAAATTGTGGTACTCAGGTCTTGTCAACTCGAGAAACGGAGTGGGTATTCTTTTGGCGAAAGATCTAAAAGACAATGTCGTGGAAGTGAAGAGGTGCAACGACAGGATCATGTCCGTCAGAGTTGTGGTTGGGGAGAAAGTGGTGAACGTGGTATGTGCGTATGCCCCTCAAGTCGGTTTGGGCGATTCTGAGAAGGAGGCTTTCTGGGTCTGTTTAAATGAGTTGGTCGAAAGTACTCCTGACGACAAATTTTTAGTGTTGGGTGGCGATTTCAATGGTCACATTGGTGAGAGGGCAGATGGCTATCGCAGCGTGCATGGGGGTTTCGGCTTTGGGGTCAGGAATGTCGGTGGGTCCGCGTTATTGGAGTTTGCTACTGCCCAGGAGTTGGTTATTCTGAATTCTGTTTTTCAGAAGAGGGCTGAACACCTCATCACCTTTAGTAGTGGGGGGCACAACATTCAAATCGATTACCTACTTACGTGCAGTCGTGATGTCAGGGCGTGCGTGGATTGCAAGGTGTTCCGGAGTGAGGCGTGTGCATCCCAGCACCGTCTGTTGGCCATGGATCTATCCATGGGGGGTCGAGTTGTTCGCAGAACGATAGAATCAAGACCAAGAATCCTTTGGAAAGATTTGAAGGGCGAGAAGGCAGCCGAATTCAGGGAGTCTCTGTGCAATGAAGGTTGTTTTGCGCGTGGTGGAGATGCTAACGTTAGGTGGACCAACATGGCGAAGGCTATTCGGTGTGTGGGCGAGAAGGTGGTGGGGGTGTCCTCAGGACGGTTCAGTGGCCTTAAGGAGTCGTGGTGGTGGAACGAAGAGGTTCAAAAGAAAGTAAAGGCTAAACTTGCGCTCTTTAAAGAGCTTTTATCGATTTGTGCAGGAGCGGAGAGGATTTTGAAGATGGAAGCGTACAAGGTGGCAAGACGAGAGGCAGAAAAGGCTGTGGCGAAAGCCAAAGGTGAAGATTATGAGAGGCTGTACAAGCGCCTAGATACCAAGGAAGGAGCGAATGCTACCTTTAAACTAGCTAAATCTAGGGAGAGAGGGCGGCGCGACTGGGTTCGGTAAAGTTTGTTAAGGATGAGGCAGGCCAAGTGTTAGTGAATGAAGATGCTATTAAGGAGAGGTGGAGTTCGTATTTTCATAATCTTTTCAATGACGCTAGGAGGAGTGATGCCGGTGTGGAGCAAGAGGTCTCTCTTTCGTCTGTGCTTTCGTTCGGTTCCTGTGAGCGTATCAGCAAGGATGAAGTGAAGGCTGCCCTTCAAAAGATGGCTAGAGGGAAGGCGGTTGGTCCGGATTAGATCCCAATCGAGGTGTGGCTTTGTGTTGGTGAGGTTGGCGTCCAATGGCTATCAGATCTTTTCAATGCTCTCCTCTTGGGTGCTAAGATGCCAGCTGAATGGAGACGTAGTATTGTGATCCTTTTTTTCAAGAACAAAGGCGATGCCCAAAGTTGTAGTAACTATCGGGGTATTAAATTACTCAGTCATACTATGAAACTTTGGGAGAGAGTGGTTGAATGTCGGATTAGAAGAGAAGTTGAAATCTCAGAGAACCAATTTAGTTTTATGGAGAAGTTCAGAGATCGTCGCAAAGACCTCCATATGGTGTTCATTGATCTTGAGAAGGCTTATGATAGCATCCCCCGTGAAGCTATTTGGAAGAGCCTTGAGGAGAGGAGAGTGTCGCCGTCGTACGTTAGGGTGATTCAAGACATGTACTCCCAAGCTAGTTCTTGCGTCCGAACCCCAGTGGGTGACTCGTTTTTCCCTGTTGAGATTGGGCTTCACCAGGGGTCGGCCCTTAGTCCTCTTCTTTTCGCCCTTATCATCGATGTCATGTCACAAGGGATTCAAGATGCAGTCCCTTGGTGCATGCTCTTCGCTGATGATATCATGTTAGTGGCGGAGTCGAGGGGGGAGGTGAACGAGAAGTTGGAGCTATAGAGATCTACTTTGGAGTCCCAAGGCTTGCGTATGAGCCGCTCTAAAACCGAGTATCTCTGGTGTAATTTCAGTGGAGAGCCCAACGAGGAAGGGGTGGAGGTTAGGATTGAAGATCAGATCGTCCCTCGTACGGATAAGTTCAAGTATTTGGGTTCGATCATTCAGAAGGAAGGGGAGATTGAAGACGATGTCACGCATCGTATTAAGGCTGGGTGGCTAAGGTGGAGGGCAGCGTCAGGGGTGATGTGCGACAAGAAAGTCCCTTTAAAGGTGAAAGGGAAATTCTATAGAGCGGAAATCCGTCCTGCGATGTTATATGGTTCTGAGTGTTGGGCGGCGAAGAAGGCACTCGAGAGCAAGTTGGAAGCGGACGAAATGAGGATGTTGCGATGGTCTTGTGGGCGCACGATGTTGGATAGAATCCCGAATATGGTGTTTTGGAGCGAGCTTGATGTGGCGCCTTTTTCTGCGAAAGTTAGGGAGGGGAGGTTGAGATGGTTCGACCACGTCCGTAGGAGGCTGGCTGAGCCCCAGTGAGGAGGGTCGAGAGTCTTTCGGTTGTGGGGGTGAGGAGGAGAGGTAGACCGAGGAGGTCGTGGGAAGAGCAGCTTAGGTTGGATATGAAGGCCTTAAACTTAAATGAGACCATGACCGCGGATAGGTGTTCTTGGAGGCGCCAGATTAGAGTAGTGGATTCTATTTTAGGGAGTGGCTCTGTTGTTGAGAGCCTCAGAGTTGGGTTGTCTCGGTTAGATTTATCTTAGAAGTTCGGCTTTATCATTCTCATTTTTCGATTTTTATTGTCTGCTGTTTTTTGGTTCTGTAGCTGCAGGGAGCTTGGCTTGGTGGCATCTTAGATCTGAGTGTCTTGCAGAGCGGAGTATTCAATCCCCTGGTAGGTAAGCCCCATGTATTCAAAGCCATGGGCTCAGGTATGACGAAGAGCCTCTTTAGAAAATTAGACAGCCCTTGTGGTTATCACCCACTATTAGCTTTTTGCGCACTTAGCCGGGGGTTTTCACGGAAACAGCCTCCCTACCGTAAAGCAGGGGCATGATCTGCGTACATCTCACACCCTGCTCTGTGTGGGATATACTGGGTATGTTTGGTTTGATTTGATTTGGTTTGGTTTGGTTTTATTTATTATAGGTACATGTACATAATTTTCACATGCTCAGACGATTAGGTTTTATTGAATTGTGTGTTCTATAAGAGCATGACTAGACCATGTTTTGATTAGTATTACATACATACTTTTTGTATACTATATTTTTTGCCATGCTAGTTTTTCAAAATTCTATTACAATTTTGGTCTCTTGTGATTAATTCCTATAGTTAGTGTTAATTTCCTTTAAAAGAAAATGGAAACTACTTGTTCTGTTTCAAGCCATCGTCTGTTGTTCTAATCAAAATCACAATTTCTTTACGAAATCCGCTTTCAGCCGGTTTTATTCCATACCATTTCTATGACTGAAGCTTGCCAAGGGCAAGGGCAGCCACCCTCGGGATAGCTTGGAAATCTCTGTATGAACATATGTTATTTTTAATACATGATATAAGTCTCTTGATTATTAGTACCTTTTAATAAAAAATTGCCCGGTAGTACTTATTAATCTATAGTCCAGGACCCTCTAGTATAGGATCACATTCATTTCAATTTTACCTTTTCTAAATAGTATTTTAATTATTTTTAATCTATACTATACTATAATAAGTAAAATGGGGTATAATTTGTAGTTGGTTAACCCCATTTTTGGTTATCCCCATTTTTGGTTATCCATCATCCACAACCGTTAGATCATCAATTCAAATAGTCATGACCGTTAGATATAATAATACTAAAAGTTGTTATATAAGAGGTCCAAGGTTCGATTCCCACCAACATATTATTTTATATTTAATACTAAATATTATTATATACAAAAATGTAAGTTTTGAATTCTTCCAATAATATATGAAAATTAATATTTATAATATTATATTACAATATAAACAAATTTTAAAAAATTAAAAGTAACCCGTATTTTGCACGGGCTATATGCTAGTATGTTTAATGGCAATCATGTACTTATTTCGTAACTCCTTTTCAATTTTGTAGGCAATTACATAGGGGGTTTGATTTTCTTTTAAAGTATTGGTCAGGTTCTTTTCTTGGTCTTTAATGCTAGAAAAATGTTAAGGAACCAAAATTTTTTTACCAAAAACTTTCTCAAATGTCACATGTTTGATTTTAATTGATTGTGAAAATAATAATGAGATGGGCCTCATGTATTCACATAAATCACCCAATTAAAACATTTCATATGTTGTGCCACATCATTTTGGAGAAGAATTTAGGAGACTTTTTTGGTCCTCTAGCATTGCTAATATCATTTTGGAGAAGAATTTTGGAAATTAATGCTAATATAATTGTTATTTTTTTAACCCATATCTGTCCTTTAATTTTGCTGATTCAAATACTTTAATGTGTGATTGGTTTATGTCCATATACAGAATAATATAAATTAGGTAAATGTCAATATTTTTTTGTGAAGACTTTTTGTGCTCGTATTTATGTGATTCTAATTGGTTATTGTTTGTTTAATCTAAATATATGTATTTTAATATATGTGATTCTAATTGGTTAATGATTTTAAATTTTATTTACGCATCTATTTAGATTCTTAATTTGCTCTTTTTTAGTTATACCTTAAAATTTGAAAAGTCGGGACTAGCTTAATTTTAATTATTTCTTCAAAGGTAATATTTAATTTTCAGGTTTGTAGCCAGAAATGACTCTTGTTCAATTCTTGTTACTACTTTTAATGCTAATGTTTAATTTTTATTATGGTTGAATAGATATTTTTAATTATAAGTTACATTTTATATATATTACTAATTGTTTATGAATGTTGATTTTTATGTCTACGTGAGATGTACCATTTATGATGGTGTTGTGACCATATATGATGGCATGTTGATCATTTATGATGGTTTTATCGGTAATTAATGACAATTTTGTGTCATTTTAGGTGACTATAGAGATTATTTATTTTTTGGTTATTATTTTAAATATTTAAAATTTCATTTTCTTTTATTAATAATAAAGGGGTACTTTCAATTATGAGTTACATTTTTTAAATATGATATTTGACCTTTTGATTAGAAATTTATATTCTAAATTTGAAATTTTATCACATAATTAATATGTTTTATTAACTTTTTAAATGCTTATAAGTGTCATATGTTATAATTTTGCTTAAATTTAAATTTGATTATTTTAGACTCGTGCTTGAGAGCGAAGTTCAAAAAATTACGAATTTAATTTTATATTTAATAGTGGTCTAACGAAAGTGATCCCCTTTGGTTAGATTTATATTATTATGTTTAAAAAAATTATTATTATTATTTTTATTATTTTATTCTAAAGTGATTTACTTTCTTTGGTATTCATTTCTCAGGTGAGCTACGTTTGTAGTTATTCTATCAAGAAATTAGCATTTCATGTAAGGTGGTTTCTCCTCAATTTTTAAGGGACTATTCTTTTATGAAGGGTGCTTTCAAATCAGACATTAAGATTTTATTATTTAAATTTCCGGGAACATCATGCATGTCCTTCGATTAGGTGATAAATTTTTTTGAATGAAAAAACCCCTATTGTGGATATTGTATCTTGATACAATTCATCTATGTGTAGATAAGTTTTGTCAAAAAAAAAAATTAAATATTTTAATATTAAAACCAATTCTGATACCTGACGTAAAGTACGTTCGAGTTGGCCATGAGCCTGTTTGGCTCAACTTAGGGGGTGTTTGGGAGAACTTTTTTCGAGAATAAGTCAACTTATTTTAAGACAAAGTTAGAGATTCCTAACTTTCAAACTTATTTTCCAACTTATTTTTGTAACTTATCAAATCTCAAACATACATTAAATATTTATACAAAAAAAAATTATTGAAATATAAAATTTTTACCCGAAAATAAGTTCATAAGCTCCTAAAATAAGCTACGCCAAACAGGCACTTAATTTAAGTTCTTATGGTCTTATTTTCGGATAAAAAATTCATATCTTTATAATTCTTTTTATACAAGTATTTAATATATGTTTGAAATTCTATAAGTTACTAAAAAAAGTTAACTTTTTTCAGAAAAAAAGTTAGGAACCTGTAACTTTGTCTTAAAATAAGTTGACTAATTCTGAAAAAAATTCCCACAAACATTCTCAATATACAAATGAAAAGGACACTTACAAACAAAGTGTTGTAGTGCTTGCCATTGTGCACAATTGGAGTCTTTTGTGTGAAGCATAGTTTGACAAAAATCAAATTGCCGTCCACGTCCTAAAACACATTGTTCTCTTTCCCACACGTCTTGTTTTGACATTTATGTAGAGAATGCCGAATTTCTTAAAAAATAATTGCTAAGTACCTCTTTAAAATATTTATTTATTGTAAATACAAGTGTACATACGCCTCAAGTTTATAAATTTTTACATCATATTTATTTGTTTTATTAATGTCACAAGTATTTTTTATTAAACTACGACGGTAAATAACGGATTTGTACCCCTTTTTTTGTACGTTATTGCTAAAGATAATTAACAAAATCAAGTTTCTGTTTAACAATTTACAAAACTAAACATAATTTATGTATGCCATTATGTTAAGAACATATCTACAATAAAAAAAAGTATTTAGAGCATCTCAAGCGACTTTCTAAAAAAGTTTTCCAAGTTAAAATATAAAGATGATGATAAAAAAATGGAATTTCAAATTACTCTTAAAACAGTCAATAGACATCATGTCTTTTACATCGTTTGCATTGGTGACCGATGTTAAAGGATTGTTTTACATCAGTTTTACTAGAACCGATGTTAAAATAGGTTTTAGACATCAATCATAGTTAAAATCAATGTGTCAACCACTTTTTAAAAAAATAAAAAAACACGCGAATCTTTTGGCGGCCCACTTTCTCTCTAATTTACTTAGAAACATTTCCCCCCCTTTCTTTTTTTCATTTCCCCTCTTCACACATTTTGTCTCCCTCTCGTCAAACTCACCCACCCTCTCCTCAAACTCACTCACTCTCACATGTACCGTATTTTCCATTTCCTCAAAACCACTAACACTAATTCACTCACTCACAAACTCAATGAAGAACCCTACCTTACAACCCCCAAATTCAAACCCTAGCTTACAAGTCCCAAAATTCAAACCCTTGATTTCAAAACCCCCAAGTCGAATCCCAATTAGGTCGAACCCTATCTTTCGATTTTTGTTAATTGGTTATAAAGGAGGCTTTATCTATCTCGAATCCACTCAAACTAGTAGGTATTTTTCTCATCTTTGTTTGAAAATTCAAAATTTGGTTTTTAATTTAAGTTTTTTTAGCAGATTTGTTGATTCTTAAGCTAAGCTTGGGTCATCTCCAAAGTAAGTGATTCTTCAAATTTAATGTTATAGTTGTATGCATGTCTATTTTTCTTGTAATTTTTGTTGATTTAATGTTCTTTGTGCCTCCTTTGCTGGTTGAGTTGTCCTTGCTAGTATATTTTTCTCCCGTATGGATATGTTAGAATGAATTTGGTTGGTTAGATGTAATGCTTTTGTTTGTATATTCCCTGTTTATCTTTGTTAAATATTGTATCTGTAGGCTCGCAAAGGTGGGAAGCAATCAACTGATGAGCCTTTTTCATGGCAAAGCAGAGAGTTACTAAGAAAACTTTTAAGAGGAAATGTAAATTATTTTCAACTTATTTATTGAATGTAGCTCTATTTGTCATTTCTATGAGCTTCAAGTGTTAAACCTACTCTAATTTTCCTATACAAGTAGTTAGTTACCAAATAGATTACACTTTGCAACCCAGAGGGCTGGAATTTTGCACCGTTTTTCTTGGTAACAATAATATTGCATCCTGGGTTGTTGCTTCTATTTCATTTTGCTCCCCCTAGATTTTTGGAATTCCCATATTTTGTTGTTTCTAATTTTGTTGGATTGTAATTATTACAAGATCATGGCGAAGGAGACAGAGTACTATGATGTTCTTGGACTTGGTCCTACTGCAACTGAAGCTGATATCAAGAAAGCTTATTACATCAAGGTTACACTTTTATTTATTTTTTATCTTTCTAATTTGTTGGGATCTATTGGTGAATGTTATATGGGATTATAAGCTTACATTAGAGTGTATTGATAACTGGTTTCTGGTTGTGATACATAAAGTTCCCTCTTTCTTTTTCAGGGATTTTACTTCTAATTCTTTACTTTTTCAGAGATTATGTATAAATCAAATAATCTCTAGTAATTTCAAGATTTGAAATCTAGTTAATAACTGTTTTATATGGTATAACTGTTTAAAGTTTTTGGGTGTCTCCATAGTTAATCTAGCTAAGCTCAATTTATAGTCTAAAAGCTACATCACTTGGATAGATTATAGATATATCTGGGGATGCAATGTCACTATGTCTGAGTTACAGTTTACACTGAAAATCTAAACTACTTTCAACTATAGAACCTTGTTGATATTCTCAGTGCTAATTGCTTTTAACAATACATATAAAAATTTATTTTTAGTCGTATTATCTTTCTAGCGAGTTTTAAGTTAACTTTTGAGGAACTTAATTTGTTTTATTATTTATAATGCTATAATTGTTTCTTTGCATTTTATTATGAACTTATCTTCTTGATCATATGCCATGTTGTACATGCTATTTTCTTGCACACCATATTGATACGTATTTAGATGCTCAGACACTATTTCTAAGTGTTGCAGGCAAGGCAGGTCCATCCAGATAAGAACCCCAATGATCCTCTTGCTGCTCAAAATTTCCAGGCAAGTTTAAATCAGTTGATTTTCAGTTCATGTACATCCTTTTCGAGGAAGTGTTTGTGAGGTTGTTTTTGGGGTAGGGGTCTCACAACTGATTTTGATAAGCTTTGATAAAATATATCATTCGTCATTTGGTTTGTTGTATTAATATGTTAATTTCTCACATGGTTAGCATTTCTCTCTCAACTTAACAATTCAGTTGACTTGTTGATGGATTCATTAATACTTTGCGCATGGATTAGTAGGCCAGAATTGTCTTTGTGTTTTGTGGAACTTTAATTAGTTATATAAATTGTTGTCAATGTTCTATAAGATTCTCTACATGGATTCGCATCCTTTTGTTCATTTTGTATTTATAAGTTTGTTCCTTTGAATTTAGGTTTTAGGAGAGGCTTACCAAGTGCTAAATGATCCTACCCAACGATAGGCATATGCTGCTTATGGGAAATCAGGAATTTCATCATTAGTTCATTTATAGTATCAATATATCAGGAATTTCGCATACCAAGATTGTTATTGTACTGTCCAAAAATTGATTATACTTCTGATTCTTATCCTTGAGTACTTTTTTATTGTGACGTAATCAGTGATCCCACTGCTATTTTTGCGATGCTTTTTGGAAGTGAACTTTTTGAGGATTATATTGGGCAACTAGCCATGGCGTCAATGGCCTCGATGGATATCTCTGCAGAAAAACAGTTTGATGCCAAAAAACTACAATAGAAAATGAGGGTATACATTTTGGTAGCCCTGGAGTGTATAATTTAATTATCTATGTGAAAAAGTCTCATTCAAGTGAACATCATGACTTATGGTTTGTGTAGAAAACTTTAGCGGCATGAGATTATACCCATCTACTATAGTTTTTCCTGCAAGTTTATGTAGCTTCTTTATCGAACTCTTCTATACTATAGGTTGTCCAAAAGGTAAGAGAAGACGGGCTTGCTCAAATACTTAAGGATAGACTGAACCTTTACGTGCAAGGAAATAAGGTGGATTTTGTTAAAATGTTGAAACGGAAGTATCCAGACTCTGCAATGCAGGTGATTTTTCATATAGGTTTGTAGTAGGTCATACTCTGTTCCTTTAATGTGCTTGGTCTGCATGCTAGTGGATGTCATGAACCACTAACTTAGCTCACAATTTTACACTACATATTATATTATTGTGGGATTATGTCATGAATCAACGTATGTTTTTTACTCAAGATTATAGGCATCAAGTTCTGTCAGAAACCTCCCTCCATCTGTAGTTGATGATCCAGAGAACTTAGATGTGATGGACATTCTAGATGTAAACAAAGGTAGGATCATGGAGGCTATTGTTGAGTATGTTCGGGATGGAAGCACTCTCCATGTTTATTTGCTTCCAGACTATCAGCATGTCCAAGGGTATGTTGCTGGAATTTAGGCAAATCCAATCCTGATTTTATCCTCTTAAAATTGCCAACATTACGCCTTTAATTTATTACCTGTCTTTAATCATTTTACCGGGTACCACTAATGAGAAATTGGATCAATGAACCTGAAAAGATTGAAGCTAATGGAAAAAATTCTAAACAATCTCATGGCCTATCAAGCGCAGGAAGTAAATGCCTCATCAACACTTGATGCATAGGAAGTTCACATGTTATTGACCATATTCTTATTTGTTACTCTAGTCTCCATCCGAGGAAGCCAGAAATTTTTTACCCGAACTCCAACAGAATCGGAAGATAAATGAAATTGTGGAATATGTGTCTAGTGATCACCATTACAAATTGTATATACCAAAAAAGGAATGCTACATTGCTTTTTCTCTTTCAAGGGTTTGTCCTAGATGAGATGCCCCTTTCTTTACTGATGCAACTGCACAAGCGAGAAGGATAGTTATGCAGAGGGATGTTGAAGTAATTTCTTTTGGTTTGAAACAGACACGTGGCTGTCAATATCTTCTTTTACTTCAATATTTGTTATCAAACCATATTCTTGGATTGTCCTCAGATTGAAGTGGAAACTGTTGATAGATCTGGGACTTTCTTAGGATCTTTATGGGAGTCAGAGTCTAATGTGGCAGTGACAATTCTTGAACAAGGTCTCGCAAAGCTTCAAACTCCATCTAACGCAGATAAGATAACAAAGTTTCAAGTCTGCTGCTTCTATTTTGTTAAATTGTCTAGTACTGTGAACGATTGCTTTAATTAATCATATTGTTCTCTTCTATCTTGACTAATTCTAGGATGTTTATATGGTGAATGTGGATGGGGTTTGTTATTGTAAACTTGAGAATATATTAGTAGTTGGGGCAGTTTATGTTGTTGTGGATATGGAGTTTGGTATGTACAACTTTGGTGAATGTGGATGATTTTGGTTATTGGTGTAGTATTAGATTGTTAATGAATTATGCTTTTGGGTGAATGTTTTGTATTGCTAACTTTGGTGGTATATAAGTCAATTTGAATGCAATGTTGATTCTGATAATTTTTTGGTAAATTTTTGGGCACATAATTATGCAAATATAACACATCACACTGTTATTGAAAAAACGATGTTAAAACAAAGAAAATACATCACTTTTGAAAGAAAACTGACGTTCCTGCAAAAAAACATACATCAATTTGAGCCTTTAACACATCAACTAAAAACCGTTGTCTAATTTGGCAATTTTATGGAGCTTTTTTAAATCGGTTAAGAACCGATGTGATATACCATTTACAACATCAATTTTCTATTTAAAAACGATGTGGTATACCATTTACAACATCGGTTGTCTATCTAAAATCGATGTAGTACATGAGTTGCGACATCGGTTCTTTTTTTGAAACTGATATTGTCAACATCCATTTACATCGGTTTAGAAATGATGTAATAAGTCATTTTTAAGATCGGCCCAGAATCGATGTAAAAAACATGGACTTTTAACTACACCCACCTAGACATCGGTTTTTAAAACTTTTTACATCAGCCCAGAACTGATGTTTATTGACTTTTTCCCAGTAGTGTTAGGTCTCATTTGACTTTCTAAACAAGTTCTCAAATTAAAATATAAAGATGTTGATAAAAAAAATGGAGCTTCAAATTACTCTTAGATCTCATTTGTTAACAGCTGGACGAAACTGAATGGACCTTTTTGCTAGACAACACCCTCAAATAAGTTGTCTGTTAATAAATTTTTTTTACTGAACGAGTCAAAATTTCACTGAACCATACTTGCTAAAAAATTTATCCGGACCATCCAGAACATATTTATGATACAAATTAGAAGCAGAGGATGGTGATCCTCCGGGACCTTAACTATTTATTTATTCATAATATAATCCTGGATGCCAAAAATATTACTAATAATACTATTTTAATTAATTTTTACCACACATAATAATACATAATTAGATTTATATTGTAAATTGCATTAATTGTTGCTCTACTTATTTTAATATATAATTTTTTTTTGAAACAAATTTGTAATATTTTTAAAACATTATGATGGGGGATGGGTCTAAATTAGGGTTTAGTGGATAATTGGTCAGATACTTCTCACGCAGAGAACAATTCACACAATAAGATATCAAATATCAATCATAATAATCTGATTTGCTTACAATAATTAATCCAATATTTATAAGAATCCTAAACAATCTTTCCTAATTTAAATAAGATAATAATTAATATAATTAACTAATTCTAGAATACTCTAACTAATGGGCTTCCAAAGCCAAAAATATCGTTCCCAAATACTTTCTTTGGGCTTCTTAACGGGCTGTCCTGCATCAATTCTCCTCCGCTGAAAAGAACTCGACTCCGTCGAGTTAATAAAACTAGAAGGAACACGATAAAGTACCAAAAACTATCGTATGGGTGGCACATGAGGCCGAGCACAAGTATAGTATACGTAGTGCCTCCTTTGACAACAAAATAAGTGTTAAGACGGGCAGCATGATGTGCATCACGATCAAAAAGCCATGGGCGTCCCAATATAATGTTGTAGAGCTTGATAGGCAAGATGTCACACATAACTTTGTCTTTAAACTTCCCAATTGAAAATGTGACCAAGCATTGTTCCCACACTCGCAGCTTCGTATTATCAATCCATGTTACTACATAAGGCTCAGGATGAGGCTCCACCTTCAAACCCAACTATCGAACTGCATCACTAGATATCACATTTGTACAACTACCAATGTCAATAATCACAGAGCAAATTTTACCATAGGTAGCTTTAGTCTGAAATATTTGTTGACGATTATGTGATTGAGCACCTTCAGTATTCTCGCCCAAGTGAGATGACCGCATAGCTCCAAGACAATTTTCCAACTCATCACACACCTTTTATTCCTCATCAATCGTCTCATTATAACCATCAGGAGGACACTCCTCTTCTTTACCAATAAATGTTACCCTTTTTCCCGGATTTGGTGTCTTTGGAGAAGGACACTCAAAATATTTATGACCTGTCCCGTTGCAGTTAAAACACTTGAGATCTTTATCAGGCTGAATCTTGTTGATCTTGTTGTATGAATACTGTATCAGGGGAGAAACTCGTCCCTGATTAACACTAGACATGGAGGCAGTTAACTTATAACTGGAAACAAGATTTTCCCTGAAATTACCAAACAACTCTTCCTCAATTTGTTGAGCAGCTTGCATTATATCAGTTAGAGAATAATATAAATTTCCAGACAATCTTTTAGCAATAGCAGGCTTCAAACCAGATCTATATATGTTAACCAAGCTAGTTTCATCAAGATTAAAATCTGAACGGGTGGACAAGTGATAAAACTTACTAGTATAATCAGCCATAGAAAGATTATCTTGCCTCAGTTGGATAAACCTGATATGGTTTTGTTGCTTATAGTTAGCCGGCAGAAAATGCCGTTGCATTGAAGCTTTCATTCCTTCCCATGACAAAATTTGTCATCTACTAACATGACGATTGCTCTCTTTTTTCCCACCACATACAAGCTATACCTCGTAGTTTAGCTTCAGCAAAATAGATTTTCCTTGCATCACTCATATTATGCCACCTGAAAAAACTCTCCAAACTATGTATCCAATCAAGAAACACATCTCCACGAGTATCGCCATTAAATTCAGGAACCTCTAACTTTACTCCTCTAACTTGATCTTGAGGCTCATTAACAATTATTTTGCATGGTTGATTGTTGTCTAATCATAGTAGCCATCTGTTGTTTCAACTCATCAATTGAAAATTTATACTCTGCATTCTTCTTCTCTTGCTCTTGAATATGTCCTTCAAGTACTGCATTAACCTCGGCAGCGTTCACCATTTTTTCTTTTTCTTTTTGTTGGGCAGAATTGTGAAAACAAAATCAGAAGCTAAGGGGTAGGGCTAGGGCTATTGCAGAATTTCTGAAACTCAGGACTGTTTTTTGAATTCTGGGAAGACCAGAGGCTGGTTTCAGTAATAAAATTGTGGCGTGGAATACCAATTAATAGGTTGAAAGAGAAAATATATGGTGTTTGAACTTGTTTTTAATGGAATATGCAGGAGCGGTTATGTATTTTATATGTCTACAAAGTGTTTGATGTAAGTTCCAAGAGAAAAAAAAACTAGGTAGAGATTTTATGGGTGATGTAGGTTGATTCAGCGGTGTGTAGAGTAATGAACAATGGCTTTTGATGGCTATTGGGGGCTGTTGGTAACTGCTGGTGGCTACTGCCGATTGCTGGTGCCTGTTGACGGCTGTTGGTGGTTGCTGGCGACTGCTGGAAACTGTCGGCGGCTGTTGGCGGTTGCTGGTGGCTGGTCGGTGGCTGTTTGGTTGCAGGAAGATGGCTCTGATACCACTTTTGATGGGGGATAGGTCTAAATTAGTGTTTGGTGGATAATTGTCAGATACTTCTCACGCAGAGAACAGTTCACACAAGAAAATATCAAATATCAATCATAATAATCTGATTTGCTTACAATAATCAATCCAATATTTATAAGAATCCTAAACAATCTTTCCTAATTCAAATAAGGTAATAATTAATATAATTAAGTAATTCTAGAATACTCTAACTAATGGGCTTCCAAAGCCTAAAATATTGTTCTCAAATAGTTTATTTGGGCTTCTTAACGGGCTGTCCTGCATTACATTACATATTTATTTTAAATATGTTATGTAATCCCTTAGTTCTCCTTACTCCTCTCAATTCTTTATTATGGGGATGACATTAAGAAATGTAAAAAATTAGCAGAAAGTGAGTAAATTACAGGTTCAATCATTATTTAAGTGATTGATTAGAAAGATGGAGGGAAGTAGGAGATCCATTTTTATTTTTAAATTGTTAATATTTCACTATTTATGGAAAGTTTTAATAAATGTAAAGAATTGGAAAGAAAATTGAAAAAAGAAATGTAAAGAATTGGGAGAGGTGAAAGTAGTAGATTATAATAATAAAATTCAAATTATATTTTACTATTTACGGTGGTTCAGAAAAATAATTTACTAAATTAATCATTCAGCAATCAGATATATTATTCGTCCAGATTTTTGAACAATTCAAAAAAAATCGTTCAAATTTAACAAATGACACCTTAGTGGCTCTTAAAAATCTTAACAGTCTTTCTCTCTCCTCTGTTCTAAGAGCCACTTCATAACTTTTAATTTTTTATATTAAAAAAAATATTCACTTACACATGTTCAATATCAAAATTTATGATAATCAAATTTGAAAAAAAAATAATACATAAATAATACGTGAAAAATTTTGCACATGAATTAGAGTTGGCACGGATATTAATGTCCTAACTTTTTTTTTTGCCAGAAAAAATAACAATTTTCATTAATTAGAACAAACACACAGTCAGGACAAACCCCCAACTGACGATACGACCAGGTTGAAAAACAAAGGCAAGCTAAAACACTTAGCTGATTTGTTTCCTAACCGTTTGACAAAACAGAACTGAAAAATTCTTTTAACTAAAAATGAAATCAAAGACAACCCAATAAATCCAAATTGCACCAACATCCCTGAATACAAGTTGTATCACAATTGACCTTAACACGTAAGAACCATTGGTAGCCCAGTGTTCAGATGGAGAAACAACACCCCAGCTATCTACTTGCCGGGAACCAGCTATAGACATGCCGTAAGTGGAAACTCCCAAAGGATGAACACTCTCTTGTTGTGAAAGGTGGGCTCTTGCAATAATCATCACTGCCCCAGCCTCGAAGCGGTTTTACCAGATCTCTCGAGACATCAATTAAAACAATCTGGAAGGACGAAAATAACAAGACAAACAAAACAAAACATACTAAAACATACGGACCACTTCAAAAGGAGAGACATACATACGCATAAAGCGTTACTTCGCCCAATGCGATACAATTCGAAAAGTCAAAGATCTCGGATTGACACCAAATTTTGATATGATGTTAAACAGGAGGTTTTGAGTGTAAAAATGTGTTTATTTGATATTTCGAGTTCTAAATCAAAATAGATCTGAAAAGAAATTCGAATGGATTTATCGAAATTTTTAGGAAAAAATTCCGATTTATGGAGGGATGAAAGGAAATTGTGAAGGTGGGTGAAGGCTTGTTGGAGAAGGAAGAAGGAGGAGATCGGAGTTTATGGAGATCGGCCGACTCTCATTTGAGAGAAAAGAGAGAGTCTATAATGTAGGTTACTTTTATGTCCTAACTTGTTAGGAGTCAAATTGTTTATAATATATTTATGAGCCAACAAATAGATTCTTGAACATGCTCTTAGAATTACGATTTTTTATTAAAAATATGAATTAAAATTTAAATTATATATTTTTATTCAAAAAAAAATTAAGATAAGTATTTTAATTATGTAATCAAAATATTTTAAAATGTGTGAAAAAAGTCAAATCACAAATATTAAAAAACAGAGTGAACATAAAATATATATTATAAAAACGGGTTAATTATCAAGTTGGTCACCAAACTGAAAAAAGTCTCAAACAGATCATTAAAGTCAGTTATATGTACACTCTGTTAAAGGGTTATATAAGAATGGTCACTAAAGTGTGGGTCATATATAAATTCAATCACCGATCTCAATGAAGTATCATTTAAATCATTAAAACCATAATAAATATCAAATAAATACCTTTATATATGTACCCGAGAAGTAAAAATAATTTTTCGTTGAGTTCTATACATTTTTCTGGAATGATACTGTAACTAAATGAAAGATTATGAATTCTAGTATTTTTGATAATATATTTTGATATTTAGAAATTTATTTACTATTTACTTTTAATCAAATCAAATAAAATATTTATAAAATTAAAAATAAATAGTAAATGAATTTCTTAAACTCTAGATATATTATCAAATATACTAGAATTCATAACCTTTTATTTATATATAGTATCATTCCAGAAAAATGTATAGAACTCAATGAAAATTTTATGTTTACTTTCGCGTTCATATAGGGGTATTAGATTGATACTTGTTATGACTTTAATGATTCAAATTATATCCCGTTAAGATCAGTGAATGAATTGATATATGACATCCACTTCAATGATCAATTTGATACTTAATCCCTCCGTTAAATAATTTACTTTTTCCGGACGAAAAATACTAATAATAATGTTGATTTCCTGGATTTTATTGTCTGAAATTAATATTTTACCTTACCATATAGATTGTTGATCATAAAATTCAAAAAATTAGCATTAATATTAGTATTTTCCATTATAAAAAAATTAGTTATTTAACAAAATGTATCTGTAACTGACTTTAAGGACCTGTTTGAGACTGTTTTCAATTTAGTGATCAACATAATACTTTAGACCCAATTCAGTGACCAATTTGATAATTAACCCTTAAAAAACTAGGGAAATTCTCAATGGTACACTTGTAGAATTGGCTTTGCCCGATGGTAACAAAAATGTTTTTTGCTTCTCAGTGGTACCATCGAAGTATCAACTCGTTCCCAGCCATGCCACTTCCGTTAACAAACATTAAACATACGTTTATTAAGGCAATTATGACCATATAAACAACCAAAAATAACAGTCAAATGAGAAATAATAACAATGTCATAATATATAGATAATCAGTCTTATACAAAAAGAGACATAAACATCCAATGTACTGATTGTCCCCAATCGTCTTTCTTCGCTGTTTAACCAAACCCTCGCTTAGATATACGATTAGATACAATTAGATATAATAATAACCCGATTTCACTCTTTATTATTTTGTTTCTTTTTTAAAAATATAAGGACAATATTATTTTAATGTGTTTGATATTACATAACGTTTGACTAACATTTTTTGACGGTAGTATCATGGGTGGGAACGAAGTGATACTCCGATGGTACCACTGAGAAGTCAAGAACTTTTTGATTACCCTCAAAAAAAAGTGAATTCAACGTGTGTACATTTGAGAATTTCCCAAGAAACTAAAAAGTTGCATAAAATTTAGCACAAAAAGAGAGCTACATAAAACTTTATAAGCGATGGTGGAAGTGGGACCAACCAAGACGTCCACGGTCCACATGACATGACATGAGTGATGCTTTTTCAGTAATTGATACGGAAATCTATTGACAACTTTTTAGCAGGCGTTTAAAGTTGGTTTAACTTTAAGTGATACGTGGGACGTGGCACATTTGTAAACTTCAAATTTCTGATAAAGACAACGGCACATTTTCAATCTTTAAATTAAAATAAGTATAACGGTTTACTACCGCTTAGAAATTTGAACGATTTGAAATACATGTCGTCTTTTATTTGTTACTGTACATGATTGTCCTGTAAAAAAAACTACTTAATTGTGTCTTGATTTTCTTATGTACTGATATATTTTAAAGAATTATATAGTTTATTAAAAAATTAAATAAAAGCTTGAATTGACTCTTCCTTTAATTCTTTCATCTAAAACAAAAATTTGGGTCTAAATTTAGAGATCATCAATTACATAAACAAGGTTCACTAAATCGTTTGAAATTACATTTTTTTAAAATATATTTATTATAGTTATTTTGTTTTAGTTTAGTAAAATATAGCTTATAAAATAGTAGATTATTGAATAACTTTAATTTTTCGCTAGACATACGAGACTAAGGCCATCTCCGTGATCCAAAAATCTAATTTTGGATCATTAGTAATCCATATTCTAATTGGAATTTTTAACCAACTCTATGTGATCTAAATTTTGATCCAAATCGCTATTTATATATTATATTATATAAATTTATATTAAATTTAATATTTAATCATTATTAACTATTTATATTATTGTTAGAACCAGTATTCTGTCGGATAATTCTTAGATAGGACTTGCAATAGAGAAGAATAGGAGGGTTGTGTCCCCGATTCATTTCCGGTGTGAGGATAAGTTAAACTAATCTTGATTAGATAATGTTAAACATAGAAAAGTTCGTATTTTTTGTGTTAGTGAGTAATTTAATTACCAGATCTGTATATTGTTTTTGATATACATCTGTGTGAAGGCGACGAAGCAGGAGGTAAGTGAGGAACGTGTCCCTTGTCCTTAAGAACGGAAGAAACCACACGAGGAGACCGTTGTTTGTAAATTAGGTCAAGTTCCCTTGTGCCTTCTTCAGTCTTCCAGGGCTGGGCCTTCTGCCTGGCTCAACAGAAGATGGGCCTCTAACAATTATATATAACAAATTGTTTAAATGTACATTTCATTATTAACTATTTATCCAAATGTTTAGTTATTTTCTATATTGTACTTTTAAATTATTGCAATTAATGCATTTTTTATTTTATGAATTTAATGTACTTTTATTTAAATTTTAATGAAATTTGTTTTTCTCATTATTATAAGTTTTATTCTAAATTAAATTTTATTAACTACTCCCTCCGTCCCATTTAAACTGACTTGTTTGACTTTTTTTGGTCAAATTAATCAAACTTTGGATAACTTTGGTTACTTTCCTCATAACTTAGTTTTAACTGCTTATTTTAGTTAAATTTAGTTAGAAACAAACACCAAATTACTTCTCCACACTTCTAGATTGTAAGAAATTAAAACCTGAACTTGTATTAACAGTCCTTCCCTGCGAACGAACTTCACAAAAATACTATCATCAGACACTATAGCTAGTATGTAGGTGCTTATTGGAGAATAAGTTTACTGAACGTGACTTGATCTAATGAACGACTAATGGAGTTTACTCACGTGTTAATAGTTGTTCATAAGTTGATAGTGGTACAAGTGTCCTTAGACTTGAGACCGTTAAAGTAATCTTATATACAATGAACTATGTTTTGGTTTAGTTCTAAGTCCTCAAGGGACAATCATTAGTTCTATTCCGGGTATAGGAATTTGTATATGAAGATAGTTAACGATCGATAAAGAATCTACCCCTTTCAATAAAAGAAAGTGAATATCCTATGATGTTCTTACTATGTTAGTTCTGGAATCCCTGGCCAGAGTAATTGAAGTTAGAAAGAGTTTCTAATTCAAATGAACTAGACATAATGTATAAGAAATTATATGATTAAATTAAATAGGCTTGACACGCAATCCATGCCTTGTATTTAATCGGGATATTGTCGGATAGAAGGAATTGATTGTACGGTAACCATTTGCTGAATAGGTTTTATATATTCTAAGCAATGAATTCATATTATCCGGATAGTCGCGATATATTCAAAAGTATCACTCACGATGTAGAATAAATATTAATTACTTATGTAATTATATTTAACGAATTAATTAGTAATTCGTATAAGTAATAATAAATAGTTTATTATTATTTATTTCTACTACCGGCTTAATATTGAACCTAAAGGGTCACACCATAAAAAGGTTAAATATTTATAGATGATGAGAATAATTAATAATGGCTATGAATTATTTATTTATTGAATAAATAATTAATTAGCAATTATTTATAATTTATTAAATGAGATTTAATAGATTATAAATAAATTAAGAAAAGTTCTTAATAATTATTAATTACAAAATTTAGTTTGAGAAATTAAATTTTATGAGAGAATTATTTTCAGAATGGGATTAATAATTAAAAAGGTTTTAATTATTAAATGATTATTTTATTAAGTAAAGTAAAGACTTTATTTCTTTAAATATCAAGCATTCCAAGAGTTGGAAGACACACAAGAAACACTTAACAAAACATCCCAGGGGATTTGTGAGGATCATTGAGAGCTTTTGAAGTTCATCAAAATCATTCCAAATCATTTTAATTATTTTCTCAATTGTTCTTAATCTACTATATGATATTTGATCTTGGTGGATACCATTAGAGCACTCCACACTTGAGGGGTGCTTGCTGGAAATCAAAGAGACATTCATAACAATCCCAGGAAAGCTATCAAGGTATTTTTCTTGTGTTCATACAATTTTTAAATCTATATACATGATTAATTAGGTTTTTATGCAAGTAAATGTGATTTACGCTTCCGTTACGGTCATAAATTCCTTCAGACTTCCCATGTTAGACCATCCATATCGTATTATTATATACTAACTTATATCACATGCAAAACACGAGTTATTTTTAATTTTTTAAATTTATTTATAATATAATATATATAATATTATAAAAATTATTTTAAATATGTTGTTGAAAGAATTTGAATCTTAAATCTTTGTAACAATTTTTAGTATTAAATTTAAATTAATATATTATTGGTGAGAATTGAACCTTAGACTTATTTGTATAACTACTTTTAGTATGGTATCTAACGATAGTCACTTATTTGAGTTGAAAATCTAATCGGTTGTGAATGAAAAGGACAATCAAAATTGAGGAGATAATCAAAATAAGGGATTAACCAAATTAAAAAAATATTTCCTTTGTTTATTATAATATAGTACTAGCTTAGAACCCATGCGATGCACGGGCTTTTTTGATATATAATAATTTTTGTTTTATGTTATAATTTATTTTTATATAATCATTATTTTTAATAATTATTTTATTTTAACTTAAATAATTTAATATAAATTTAATTATTGATACGCATGATTTAAAGTATATATTATGAAATTTTAAATTAAATACGTCGTTAACGGAATTTGAACTTTGATCTTTAATAAAATAATTTAATTTTATAGAATATATTTTATCATTGGATCTAAAAGTTCTTATTTATTACTATATATGAATGATTGCAAAATATGTTTTTAATTAAAAGGTAATATGTTTTAATTAGAATTTTTTTAATTTTAATATAATTTAATATACTTATACATATTATACTAATGTTTCCTTATTATAAACAACGTACATGGATTTTTAATATATTTTATTAATAATTGATAATATGATGTGATATTTTTGGGTATATATTAATGATTGTAAGATCAATTTTAAATAAAAAAGGTAACGTATTTTAATTAGAAAGTAAATATTAATGATTTGAAGATATGGTACGAATGATGTTTTTATAAAAGGTAATATCTTCAACTAAAAGTAAATGTGAAAAACGAAATTGCTAATTACCATTAGTTATATTATATCATTATTTATTTTAATAATTAGGATAACCAAACCGAAAACCAAAACTTTCAAAACTTTCAATGTTTTGGCTTTAATATATTGGTATAGATAGAAGTATAGATATAATTTATGATATGATGTTAATTTCTTCATTAAAATATTATTTTAAAGATATTGCGAATTTGAAAATTCAAATGATTAAAATAAAGCGAAAACAAAGAAAAAGGCATAAGGTTTATTTGCAGAGTAAAGGAAAGAAACTCGAACCATAATGTGTGGATGATTTCAAAGTGGGGACTAGTGTGCATGTTGGTGCAGTCTTTGTTGCTAACCACTACTTCTAGTATCCATCCACGTCCTATAGCTGTCTACTGGTTCCTCTTATCCTTTTTTTTTTCACCTTATAATTTCAAACTAATGCTTCAAAAGAAAACATTCATTTTTAAAATTAATAACGATGACCAAAATTTTTGTATCATTAAGAAAATATTTGATTCGACTTGAATAATTACTTAAATTAAAGTTCGAACCCTGACATCCTTTATATCTATTATAGGCCAACATGAATTTTGTGCCTATTTAGTAAATTACTAATTTGTCCTTAAATTTAAATGAATGTTAAAAATTTTGAAGTTGGAAGGAATTGAACCCGTGACCTTCTAACACTTGTAACTTTGTGTTCACATGTTCAACCACTAAACCAAATCACTTCTTTGTGCAACTTTTTAAACTCATTCACTACATGCTCAAATAACTCACCTATTAGCAATATTTATTTTATAATTTATTCAATATAAAATTGCCCATATAATTTTTATTAATTTTAATAATTTGAATTTTGATAATTAAAACTATGCCATGCATATACTCATAAATTTATGCTCACGTTCATTTTTATGATTTATTAGGGATAAAATCATTAAAATATTTGCACATATAATAGTAAAAAATGGTAGTCGGGGAGGGAAAATATAAATTGACAAATATGATGTCGTCAAAGTCATAATTAAGAAAAGTACTGAGTGGCTGAAAATTGGTCAAAAAAAAAAAGCAAAGTGAGGAGGTAGGTGACGGGAAATAAGTAGACGGGTCGGGTCGGATCTCGGGTCGGGTCGGGATGCTGACGTCAGCATGACGTCAGTATGACGTCATCATGACATCATCACTGCGTAACGCATCTGATGAATGCGTGACAGTGTAAAAATGGTATTTTTGGCCTGTAACGCATTCTTGTAATGCGTTACAGGGTCTGTAGATGACAGAAATGACCCTGATTCGTATTTTGATTTTTCCCATTGATCCGTAACTCCGTTTGAGGCGTATAATATATCGTTGGATTCGTTTTTTCGAGACGGATCTAATGGAGTGGTCAAATAAATTTTAAAAATTAATTTCAAAATGGTTATAGCTTCCGGAAGTGTTTTAAAGCCCGTTTTAATTGTGTTAAAATGCTTTAAAATACTAATATTGTTTCATATAAATGTTTAACATGATATAACATGTTTACCTATATATATGTGTGCATAGAAATGCCATGAGATAATATATATAGTTTTATATATCGTATATAAAATGCATGTTTGACTTTAGGTTTTAACGAAAACGTTTCGCAACCTAAATAATATAATATCCCTCGTTATTTAATATCAAGTAATAAAATGGCCATTGTCACAACGGGCTTGTGTCGGTCATAGCCTTCCAACATGGTAGAAAGTAATTCTTAGTTTTGAGCTTTGTCGTTTCGTGCTACAACCGAGGGCTTCGTTTTCAAAAATAGGAATTACTTGTCTGTTACATGAGATGCGTATAATTAATTAGAATCCAATTGACGTTACGTGCTACAGCCGTGGGCTATTGAGATCTTATTAATTTAACGAGATGTTGGGTCTCACTTGACTTAGAATATTGAATTTAGACGTGCTACAGCCGTGATTCAATGATTCAAGAGGCTAAATGGAATTAGGGAATAACATGAGATGTAATTGATAAAGAGTTTTCTGCCTATTGAACATTACATAGCGTTTCGTGCTACAGCCGAGGTTATATAATGGAAAGTAGGATCCCTATTCTCACATGCATTGAGAATGCTTAAGTTATACATTTGAGGGTTGTATAATTTTAATAAAACTGTGGGAGCCACCTATGAATAAAGACCCGATTCATAAGGTGTTATAATAAAATTGGATATCTACTAATGTTGTTATGTGTTCACAAATTTCAGATTTATAGATCATGTCTTCTACTCTATCACTCCGTAGCATACTTGATGCGAACAAATTGACTGGTCCCAATTATGCTGATTGGCTTCGAAACCTGAGAATCGTTCTCAGGGCTGAGAAATGGATTATGTGCTTGACTCACCTTTACCTGTACCTCCTTCTGATGATGCACTTTTCCAGGAACGAGAAGTGTATAATGATTGGTTAGATGCTGCTAATGTTGCTCAATGTGTCATGCTAGCATCCATGACACCTGAGTTACAGAAGCAACATGAGAAAATGGATGCTCCTACCATTCTGATACATCTACAGGAGCTTTATGATGTACAAGGGAGAACCGCTCGATATGATATATCGAAAGAGCTATTCCAATGTAGAATGGCTGAAGGGTCGTCTGTGAATGACCATGTGCTTAAGATGATCAATCTGATTGAGCATCTAGGGCAGTTAGGTTTTGTCATGGATGGGGAGTTATGCCAAGATTTAGTCTTGCAGTCACTCCCTGATTCGTTCTCGCAGTTCGTTATGAACTTTCACATGAACAAGCTGGATGTCAGCTTAGCTGAGCTCCACAACATGCTGAAAACTGCTGAGGCGAATTTTCCCTCCAAAAGGGGTTCTGTTCTTGTGATCGGTGCCAGTACCTCTACTAAGAGGAAGAGGAACTGAAAGCCGAAGAATAAGAAAAAGGGTGAGAATAAGCCTGTTCCACCAAAGGCTGACCCAAAAAGCAAAGCAGTTTGCTTCCACTGTAACAAGGTGGGACACTGGAAGAGGAACTGCAAGGTTTACCTTGCAGAGTTAAAGAATAAGAAGGGCAATGAGATTACCGCTTCTGATACAGGTATGTTCATGATTGAACTAAATATGTCTTTAAGTCAGATTTCTACTTGGGTATTGGATACTGCTTGTGGGTCTCATATTTGCAATTCGTTGCAGGGACTAAAGCAAAGTAGATCTCTGGGGGAAGATGAAGTGATTCTATTGATGGGTAATGGAGCAAGAGTTGCTGCTGCAGCTGTAGGATCATTTCCTTTGCATATGCCTACGGGCAAAACTATTGTGTTGAATAAATGTTATTATGTACCATCTATTGTAAGAAATATTGTTTCTATTCCTGTACTTGATTCGGATGGTTTTACATTTATTGTTGAGAATAATAAATGTTTAATTAAGAGAAATAATATTACTTATGGATACGGTACATTACATAATGGTTTGTATATATGTGACTTAGAACATAATTTGTTTCAAATTGAACAACCTAATAATAAAAGAAAAAGAGATAATAAAAATCCAACTTATTTATGGCACTGTAGACTAGGTCATATTAGTGAGAACAGACTTCGCACATTACATAAGGATAAGTTACTAGAACATTTTGATTTTGAATCATATCCTACATGCGAGTCTTGTCTCATGGGTAAAATGACTAAATCTCCATTTTCTTGACATGGAGAGAGAGCTGCGGGGTTGTTAGACTTGGTACACACAGATGTATGTGGACCAATGTCAACAAGTGCTAGAGGAGGATTTTTATACTTCATTACTTTTACGGATGATCGATCCAGGTTAGGATATGTATATCTTATGAAATACAAATCCGAAGCTTTTGAAAAGTTCAGGGAATATAGAAATGAAGTAGAAAAACAAACTGCACGTAGTATAAAAGTTCTTCGATCAGATCGAGGAGGTGAGTACTTAAGCGGAGAGTTTTTAGGTTATCTTAAAGAAAATGGTATAGTTTCTCAATGGACCCCTCCCTATACTCCACAATTAAATGGAGTATCTGAGAGAAGGAATCGTACTCTATTAGATATGGTGAGGTCCATGATGAGCTTTACTGATCTTCCAGTATCACTATGGGGTTATGCTTTAGAGACGTCAGCGTATTTACTGAACAAGGTGCCTTCTAAATCGGTTCTCACGACCCCACATGAGATGTGGAGTAGGAAGAAACCAGGTCTTAGACATGTTAAGGTTTGGGGGTGTCCAGCTTATGTCAAGAAAGTTGAACATGATAAGTTGGAACCTAGATCCGTGAAATGCAGTTTTGTGGGATATCCTAAAGAAGGTCATGGATATTATTTCTATGATCCTTCTGATCAAAGGATATTTGTTTCTAGACACGCACACTTAACATTCGTTTTGATGAGACAATCAAAGAGTTTGATTTTATCAAAAACTTAGATGAACCATGTGTTTACAAGAAGGTTAGTGGGAGCGCGGTAACATTTCTTATATTGTATGTGGATGACATACTTATAATAGGAAATGATATACCGATGTTACAATCAGTCAAGGTCTGGCTATCAAAGAACTTCACTATGAAGGACTTGGGAGAGGCATCCTATATTTTAGGGATGAAGATCTATAGAGATAGATCTAATCGAACGATTGGCCTATCCCAAGGTACATACATCGATAAAGTGCTAAAACGGTTTAGCATGGAGAACTCGAAAAGAGGTCTTATTCCTGTTAGTCATGGGATTACTCTTTCCGAGAAGATGTCTCCAAAGACATATGAGGAAAGGGTGCGCATGAGTAGGATTCCTTATGCCTCGGCAATAGGATCCATCATGTATGCGATGTTATGTACTAGAGCTGATGTTGCTCATTCACTTAGTGTGACGAGCAGATATCAGTCTAACCCAGGTGAAGAACACTGGAAAGCAGTGAAGAACATATTGAAGTACTTGAGAAGGACTAAAGATGTTTTTCTTGTTTTTGGTGGATCTGAATTGAAAATTGAGGGTTATACTGACTCTAGTTTTCAATCAGAAGGCGATGGTAGCAGATCCCAGTCATGGTATGTATTTACTCTAAATGGGGGAGCGATTAGTTGGAAGAGTTCCAAACAGCCTACAACGGCTGACTCCACAGCGGAAGCAGAATATATAGTTGCATGTGAAGCTGCAAAGGAAGCTGTCTGGATGAGGAAATTTGTTTCTGATTTAGGAGTAGTTCCTAGCATTGAGGATCCTATAGTGTTGTATTGTGATAACAACGCTGCGATAGCTCAAGCTAAGGAACCAAGATCCCATAAGAATTTCAAACACGTGTTGCGGCGCTTTCATCTGTTTCGAGAGATCATAGAAAGAGGGGATGTCAACATCGTAAGAATTGACACACATAACAACATAGCGGACCCATTTACTAAGGCATTGTCTCAGGCTCACTTTGATCGACATAGAGATAAGATGGGTATAAGATACCAGAGTGATTGGCTTTAGTACAAGTGGGAGTTTGATAGTATTTTGTCCTAAACCCAATCAAGTATGATGAGTTAGGAAATACTTTCATGTAATCTTATTTGATTTTATTTATATTAATAAAAGACTTGTTGTTTTTATTACGGGCTTTATCTATTTAAAGTGTTTAAATAAGAAGTTCCATAGTTTAGAGTAAAGCTTCTAGAATTATAATGAGATTATAATAATGAGATCTAGAAGATGATAACACTAAACTTAAATAGTTCCCGATCGTAGGATAACTAATTGGGAGTTAGTCAATCCGTAAAGATCGGTACATACTATAAATTTATTTATATTAATAAATATTTAATTTATTTAGAAAATTATATTTATAAATATCTAATAATATTAGATATTTATTTTTATAATTTCTGGATTTAATTAATTATTTATTAATTAAAGATTATAAGCTGTGCGGGTTAAAAAGCATTTCTACGGAGCCCAGTATATTAAACAAACAAAAGTGGCCGGTCAGTAAAGCAAAGCAAGTGGGTTGGTTTGGAAATGGAAATACTAGTTCCTGCTTTCGGCTACTTTGTAATTTTTTTATTTTATTTTATTTTCTTTTTATTTTCCTTTTCTTTTCTTTTTATTTTTTTAATTTTGTGGTGTGCTAAGTATTTGCTATAAATAGGTTGTACTTCTTAGGTTTGAATCATCAATCTCTGCACTGCATAAATTTCAGTTTGTATTTTAGTAGTTAGTTTAGGTGTAGATAATAAAAGTAGAGAAGAAGAAAATACTTCGAAGGAGAGCTTGGGCAAGGGTTGAAGGGATTCAATTCAGACTTACAGATTTCTTCAAAGTTGTATCTTTCTTAACTCTATACTTTGTAAATATGGTTTTTATTTTATATATATGTTTGTGTTATTTATCTAGCATTTGTAACTAATTCTATAATTCGAGAATTAGGTAGTATTCATTGGTAATATATAATTGTTTGATTGTGATGCTAATTCTATACTTTTGCTAATCTATCATTGAGGGCTTAACCCAATTAAGGGAGTCATGAACCATTAATTGTATTTCTAGGAATTGTAATGAATTGGGAGAGGATTTATAATTCTAGTACATGATTTGATAGACACAGTGCAACTATTGAATCGGGAGATTAATAAGAGGACTATGAAACTTATAATTCTTGGGTCTTAATAATCTAAAATTATATTTCGATTGATCATGGGAGTGACTTTTGAGATATAATTATAGACACTATTTTGTATCTTGGGAGAGAACATTATAGAATTTAGAAGGATTGTTTTTAGCAAAGTACGAGAGATACGCATCACATCAACATTATTGAACCAATTGAAGAAACCTAGTTCTCGGGTTACTTTCCTCATAACTTAGTTTTAACTGCTTATTTTAGTTAAATTTAGTTAGAAACAAACACCCAATTACTTCTCCACACTTCTAGATTGTAAGAAATTAAAACCTGAACTTGTATTAACAGTCCTTCCCTGCGAACGAACTTCACAAAAATACTATCATCAAATTGGCGCCGCTGCTGGGGAAGGCAGTAATATTAAGTTTAGGTTATTTATTTCTTATAATTTAGATTTTATTTTGTTCAGTAAATAAAAAAAATCAAAAAAAAAATAAATTAAAATAACAAAAATATTTTAGTTTTATTAAAATTTCAGTGTTTATTTTATGTGTTTTTAGTATTTATTCGAAGCAATTACTCTGTTTCTCCCCTGTTTTCTTCTTAGACCCAGTTCACTCATTCCTTCCTTCCTTTCTTTTTTCTCTTCGAATAATAATACACAATTCTCCTGGTCTCCTTCATTTTAATCCCAAATTTCCCCTCCTCTCCTTCTCCTTCTTCTCTCCACACAAACACCCATCTTCCCCCCCCCCCACAAAATCAAACCCATCCTTCTTTCTTCTTTTCGTTCTCCCTTCTCCGTCTGCAACAACCCCCCGTTCCACCTTCTTACCACAGCCTCTTCGTTCTTCTTCCCCTTCCGCCTTATCCTTTCTCCGACTTCCGCCTCTTCACCACGCCACCTCCTTCATCAATTCGCGCAGCAACACCGCAGCTTCCTTCCCTTGTATCTCTCCTCTCGCTGCAAAACTCCTCCCCTCCCACTTCCTCCGCTGCTCCTCCATTCAGCCACACCGCACTCACCATACCTCCTTCTTCCCCCTTCCCACAAACACAAACCGAGCAGCGTATTTGAAGTTTGCTGAGTTTCGAAAGCAAGTGCGATTTGCTGAGTAGCCAAGTTGTTAAATTTCTGTTTTGCTGTTGGTTCGGTTTTGTAAATTAGCTGTCGAGTTACTGTTGTTCAATTTGAATTTTTGTTTCGCTCCTGAGGTTCGAGTCTAGTGTTGAAATTCCGAGTTGTGTATTCGTGAGTCGAGTATTGCTATTTTGTGTCCGTTTGCTATGAAGTTCTTGAATCTCTTTGATGTGCTGAGTTTAAATATTGCTGAGTTGCATCGATTTTGCCGAGTCTTTGTTTGTGTGCGTTTTGTGGTTTAATTACTGCTCTTTATTGATTTTGCTGGGGTGTTGATTTTTGTCTGTTTTCGTTGAGTTCACGAGTTTTGTTTTCCCTGGATTTTGTTCTTGTTGTTGTGTTCTAAGTCGTCAATGAGTTCGAGTTGCTGTAGCCGCTGCGTGTTGTTTAAACCAATTGTTTTAATGAGTCGAGTCTCATGTCTTGCGTTCTTTCGAGTTGTTGTGTAAACCAAGTTTTGCCTGTTATTGTTCGAGACTTCGAGTTTTGTGTTTCTGTTTTTGCCGCGGTTTGGTTTTGCAGTGTTCGATTGAGTCATGTTCCAGGTTGGTTGTGTAAATTCGTTAAATTGTTGGCTTTTGTTTTTGGAATAATTAGTTTGTGGTGTAATTTACTGTTAGCCAAAATAAGTAGAGTTTGTTTTCTGGTCCTATTTTTTAAAAAAAAAATAAAAAATAAAAATAATAATAATAAAAATAAATAAATAAATAAATTTCTGGATTTAATTTAGATTTTAAATAGTTTTTAATTAATTGTTAACTGAGTTTTTAGATCCTTCCAATTTTTTACTTAATTAGTTTAAAATAGTTTAAATTTTCTTTTAAATTTGTAAAGTTGTTTTGTGAGTTGTGGATTTCCCATATAAATAAAAATAAAATAAAATAAAATTTAGTTCAAATTTAGAATTTTTAGATTAATTTAGTTTTTGTTCTTTTCAATTTTATTTGCGATTTTGTTGTATGTTGAAAAATAAAAAAAAAATAATAATAAATAAAGAAAATAGTAAAATAAAAATAAAATAAAAAGTGAGTAGGCAAAGAGACTACATGGAGTACAACTTTGGTTGGAACAACGCTCAGAATTTCTACAACAGTCAAGAACGATATCAAGACTTCAATCGTTACCCACAATTCAATGCATATGAGGATTTTAATGCATATCAGGTGAATTCGTTCTATTCTGAGAACTCATTTCATGCTCCATACACCCCTAGCAATGATTTTTCATTTGCCTTGGAAAATCAATATCATGATGATCTTAATCCATATATCTGCAATGATGTTGATACGAGTGTAATTCAATCTGATCCTTCTTTACTTTCGATGGGAGTTTTTAATCACTTTGAGGACCCACCATTAGAAATTGCTAGTGATAATGATATTCCATGTGATTCAATAGCTTGGTACGAGGAGAATGCTAAATTAAATGATTTTATTTGGGAAGTTCGAGCAGTGTGGCATAACGGCCATTCTCTAACTCCCCCTTGTGTCAATTTTCCTCTATGCCATGACTCTTGTTTAGCAATTGATGATAATGTGGTGTCTGACGAGTCTCCTTGTGTAGTTGATAATTGTCCCATGCACATTAATGATAATTTGGATGCAATTGAAATTCTACCAAATCTAGGAAATTTTGAGCTTAATACATTGGTAGACGAGATTAAAATTGATGAGTGTCCAATTATAAAAGAGAAGGAAGTTAAGATTGATGAAGTTGAAAATCTTGCTTTGGAATATAAGGATCCAATTTGGGAGGAGTTTATGAGTAGTATTTATGATGATTATTCTGACGACTTTTCTAGCTATTTTGATGTTCCCAAGTCTCTTGAGCATGCTAGGTTCTTGAAAGTTTTCATACCTTTCAATGAATCTAAGGTTTATTTGCACATTATGGTTTTATTACAAATTCGTAGATATGTGCATCTATTTGCTTTTTCTCCTCACTAGTATGATTGTTTGTGCAAATAAGTCGAGCCAATGACAATAAACAAGCGCAATTTGGGAGGCACCCCAATGAATTTTGTTGTTTGAATTATGAATAATCTTCTTGTGTGTTTGGACTATGCAGGGAGATGGAAGCATGTGGCAAGTGAAAAATTGATGGGGCATTGCAGAAGAATTCAAGGGCTTGAAATTAATTCCAAGGGTCTGAATCATGATTTCTTTGTTGCACACTACCACCTCGTCTATGACTCAGGGGAGTTCTTTCTTTTCTTCCTAGCATATTAGTCCATTGTGTTGTCATTTATATATATTGTTTGTTTCTTTAGGTTATATGTGGTTAGTGGTTGTTTCTTGTGGACAAGAAACGTGATAAGTTGGGGGGTGTGTTCATTGTGGTGTTAAAAAAAAATTGAAAAAAATCAAAAATAATTCTAGCCTTGTAAAAAGATCACTTGTTATAATTTGCCTTAATGCGTCCATGCATGCTAAAAGAATCTTGCGTTATTGACGCTTTTGATTGAGAAGTGATATGCTTTGTTCTTGTGCACATACTTTCACTAGCAAGTTGAAACTGGTAGACTTAATTGAAGGTGGTAAGTGATTAGAATGACATGAATATGTGCAAGATGACTTGGTTTCCATGCTTTGAGTACAAGTATGTGCGTTAGAGAGTCTTGTTACTTGGGATTGATTATGTTTTGTCACACCAAGCGAGTTTTGAGCCTATATGCATATCTTTTGCATGATTTTTCGTTTGCTTGAGTGTCCACATGTTGTTTGCATTGCTAGCACTTGTTTGTGGTCTTTCTTGAAATGCATGACATTATTTGATGATAAGATGATAAAGGCAGTTAGGTATAACCTCATAATTCCAATATTACCACACCATTTATACATGATCAATTAGTTACCCCATTGAGCTTAATCATATTTTTCGGTGACACACCACATTACTTGCCTAGACCTTTTTCTTGTATTGGCCTTACATTAACTTGAACCCAATTGTCAAAGGCTAGTATAGTGCTTAAGGGAGTGATAAGGTGTGCAAAAAGGGGGGTTTATTGATGATCATAACTTCTGGGAAAATATTGGGTTTGGTTGTTAATTGTTAGTCGAAGTTTGTAATAATATCAATGGATCATTGTTCTTGTTTATATTTAGCTCTCGAGAAAAAAAAATAGAAAAAAGAGAAAAAAATAAATAATGAGAGCATACTTCTTTTTGTGTGATCCTTCTTTGTTCGACTAATCAAGTTATTTGTTGGAAAAGAATTCAAGTATGGGGATGATAGATGGGGAATTGAATGATTTATGTTGTTGGGTACTAGCTTTTGACATTTCACCTTTCTTTGGCTTTACTTGACATACCTTGTCCCTAACCCCATTACAACCCGTATAAAGACCTTTTGATTATCATCAGTGGTGTATATTGTGTTAAAGTTAGATTGATACCAAATGTCAAGCATGCTTATGATTTTGTTGGGATTGAGTGATACACTTACCTTTGTTCTTGAGTGGATATTCTTTTGTGAGTGAAAGGTGAGTTATTACTTGTATTTTGGCATATGAGATCCCAAGTTTTGACTCAAAGATGTACTCTTGTGGGCTTAGCATGGTTACCAGCTTATCCTTGCATTTGACATGGACTTTTAAACTTATGCATATTCATTGAGTAGATTATGTGAATACTTGCACATTTGACACCAAGACATTGCATTATTCACTTTGATTCTTAAGTTGATGTGGCATGAGAGGAATTGTATGTGTGGTGTTGTATTGACGTTCGATCTTTTACATGAGCTAGATGGATTTTGTGGGTACATTCACTATAGGCCCTCACGAGACAAAACTCGTCCTACTAAGGCTACCTAGGGGTTTAACGGCTTGTTGCATGTGCTCAATGCAATCGTGTCACCTACGAAAGTGGTATTAATAAGTAGTTATTTTATAGTGGTTTACTTGAGGACGAATAAAGGTTAAGTTGGGGGGTATTTGATACATGCTAATTTTATGTACATTTTATAGCATGTTATCTCTCATTTACCCTTGATTTGTAATAATTTTGTCCTTGATTAGCATGTTATTAGCATTTTAATTTGGATTGGATGCTAAGTTGATTTTTTATGTTTATAGGATAATTTTGGAAGCAAAAGGAGCCTGATTTCACATCTTCAAGAGACCGTAGATGAGCAATGAGGAAATAAGAATTGTCACAAAAATATGGAAAGTGATATATTCTTAAAGCAGGAATCCCGGTTAGAATTAATATAATTTTCGTGAAGCGAAAAGAGTCCGGTTCCAAGCCCTCAATTTTCCGCAGCTTAGGACTTAAGAATTTATTTATATTAATAAATATTTAATTTATTTAGAAAATTATATTTATAAATATCTAATAATATTAGATATTTATTTTTATAATTTATGGATTTAATTAATTATTTATTAATTAAAGATTATAAGCTGTGCGGGTTAAAAAGCATTTCTACGGAGCCCAGTATATTAAACAAACAAAAGTGGCCGGTCAGTAAAGCAAAGCAAGTGGGTTGGTTTGGAAATGGAAATACTAGTTCCTGCTTTCGGCTACTTTGCAATTTTTTTATTTTATTTTCTTTTCTTTTTATTTTCTTTTTATTTTCTTTTTATTTTTTTTAATTTTGTGGTGTGCTAAGTATTTGCTATAAATAGGTTGTACTTCTTAGGTTTGAATCATCAATCTCTGCACTGCATAAATTTCAGTTTGTATTTTAGTAGTTAGTTTAGGTGTAGATAATAAAAGTAGAGAAGAAGAAAATACTTCGAAGGAGAGCTTGGGCAAGGGTTGAAGGGATTCAATTCAGACTTACAGATTTCTTCAAAGTTGTATCTTTCTTAACTCTATACTTTGTAAATATGGTTTTTATTATATATATATGTTTGTGTTATTTATCTAGCATGTGTAACTAATTCTATAATTCGAGAATTAGGTAGTATTCATTGGTAATATATAATTGTTTGATTGTGATGCTAATTCTCTACTTTTGCTAATCTATCATTGAGGGCTTAACCCAATTAAGGGAGTCATGAACCATTAATTGTATTTCTAGGAATTGTAATGAATTGGGAGAGAAGAAGAAAATACTTCGAAGGAGAGCTTGGGCAAGGGTTGAAGGGATTCAATTCAGACTTACAGATTTCTTCAAAGTTGTATCTTTCTTAACTCTATACTTTGTAAATATGGTTTTTATTATATATATATATGTTTGTGTTATTTATCTAGCATGTGTAACTAATTCTATAATTCGAGAATTAGGTAGTATTCATTGGTAATATATAATTGTTTGATTGTGATGCTAATTCTCTACTTTTGCTAATCTATCATTGAGGGCTTAACCCAATTAAGGGAGTCATGAACCATTAATTGTATTTCTAGGAATTGTAATGAATTGGGAGAGGATTTATAATTCTAGTACATGATTTGATAGACACAGTGCAACTATTGAATCGGGAGATTAATAAGAGGACTATGAAACTTATAATTCTTGGGTCTTAATAATCTAAAATTATATTTCGATTGATCATGGGAGTGACTTTTGAGATATAATTATAGACACTATTTTGTATCTTGGGAGAGAACATTATAGAATTTAGAAGGATTGTTTTTAGCAAAGTACGAGAGATACGCATCACATCAACATTATTGAACCAATTGAAGAAACCTAGTTCTCGGGTTACTTTCCTCATAACTTAGTTTTAACTGCTTATTTTAGTTAAATTTAGTTAGAAACAAACACCCAATTACTTCTCCACACTTCTAGATTGTAAGAAATTAAAACCTGAACTTGTATTAACAGTCCTTCCCTGCGAACGAACTTCACAAAAATACTATCATCAGACACTATAGTTAGTATGTAGGTGCTTATTGGAGAATAAGTTCACTGAACGTGACTTGATCTAATGAACGACTAATGGAGTTTACTCACGTGTTAATAGTTGTTCATAAGTTGATGGTGGTACTAGTGTCCTTAGACTTGAGACCGTTAAAGTAATCTTATATACAATGAACTATGTTTTGGTTTAGTTCTAAGTCCTCAAGGGACAATCATTAGTTCTATTCCGGGTATAGGAATTTGTATATGAAGATAGTTAACGATCGATAAAGAATCTACCCCTTTCAGTAAAAGAAAGTGAATATCCTATGATGTTCTTACTATGTTAGTTCTGGAATCTCTGGCCAGAGTAATTGAAGTTAGAAAGAGTTTCTAATTCAAATGAACTAGACATAATGTATAAGAAATTATATGATTAAATTAAATAGGCTTGACACGCGATCCATGCCTTGTATTTAATCGGGATATTGTCGGATAGAAGGAATTGATTGTACGGTAACCATTTGCTGAATAGGTTTTATATATTCTAAGCAATGAATTCATATTATCCGGATAGTCGCGATATATTCAAAAGTATCACTCACGATGTAGAATAAATATTAATTACTTATGTAATTATATTTAACGAATTAATTAGTAATTCGTATAAGTAATAATAAATAGTTTATTATTATTTATTTCTACTACCGGCTTAATATTGAACCTAAAGGGTCACACCATAAAAAGGTTAAATATTTATAGATGATGAGAATAATTAATAATGGCTATGAATTATTTATTTATTGAATAAATAATTAATTAGCAATTATTTATAATTTATTAAATGAGATTTAATAGATTATAAATAATTAAGAAAAGTTCTTAATAATTATTAATTACAAAATTTAGTTTGAGAAATTAAATTTTATGAGAGAATTATTTTCAGAATGAGATTAATAATTAAAAAGGTTTTAATTATTAAATGATTATTTAATTAAGTAAAGTAAAGACTTTATTTCTTTAAATATCAAGCATTCCAAGAGTTGGAAGACACACAAGAGACACTTAACAAAACATCCCAGGGGATTTGTGAGGATCATTGAGAGCTTTTGAAGTTCATCAAAATCATTCCAAATCATTTTAATTATTTTCTCAATTGTTCTTAATCTACTATATGATATTTGATCTTGGTGGATACCATTAGAGCACTCCACACTTGAGGGGTGATTGCTGGAAATCAAAGAGACATTCATAACAATCCCAGGAAAGCTATCAAGGTATTTTTCTTGTGTTCATACAATTTTTAAATCTATATACATGATTAATTAGGTTTTTATGCAAGTAAATGTGATTTACGCTTCCGCTACGGTCATAAATTCCTTTAGACTTCCCATGTTAGACCATCCATATCGTATTATTATATACTAACTTATATCACATGCAAAACACGAGTTATTTTTATTTTTTTTAATTTATTTATAATATAATATATATATAATATTATAAAAATTATTTTAAATATGTTGTTGAAAGAATTTGAACCTTAAATCTTTGTAACAATTTTTAGTATTAAATTTAAATTCATATATTATTGGTGAGATTTGAACCTTAGACTTATTTGTATAACTACTTTTAGTATGGTATCTAACGATAGTCACTTATTTGAGTTGAAAATCTAATCGGTTGTGAATGAAAGGGACAATCAAAATTGAGGAGATAATCAAAATAAGGGATTAACCAAATTAAAAAAAATATTTCCTTTGTTTATTATAATATAGTACTAGCTTAGAACCCATGCGATGCACGGGCTTTTTTGATATATAATAATTTTTGTTTTATGTTATAATTTATTTTTATATAATCATTATTTTTAATAATTATTTTATTTTAACTTAAATAATTTAATATAAATTTAATTATTGATACGCATGATTTAAAGTATATATTATGAAATTTTAAATTAAATACGTCGTTAACGGAATTTGAACTTTGATCTTTAATAAAATAATTTAATTTTATAGAATATATTTTATCATTGGATCTAAAAGTTCTTATTTATTACTATATATGAATGATTGCAAAATATGTTTTTAATTAAAAGGTAACATGTTTTAATTAGAATTTTTTAAATTTTAATATAATTTAATATACTTATACATATTATACTAATGTTTCCTTATTATAAACAACGTATATGGATTTTTAATATATTTTATTAATAATTGATAATATGATGTGATATTTTTTGGTATATATTAATGATTGTAAGATTAGTTTTAAATAAAAAAGGTAACGTATTTTAATTAGAAAGTAAATATTAATGATTTGAAGATATGGTACGAATGATGTTTTTATAAACGTAATATCTTCAACTAAAAGTAAATGTGAAAAACGAAATTGTTATTACCATTAGTTATATTATATCATTATTTATTTTAATAATTAGGATAACCAAACCGAAAATCAAAACTTTCAAAACTTTCAATGTTTTGGCTTTAATATATTAGTATAGATAGAAGTATAGATATAATTTATGATATGATGTTAATTTCTTCATTAAAATATTATTTTAAAGATATTGCGAATTTGAAAATTCAAATGATTAAAATAAAGCGAAAACAAAGAAAAAGGCATAAGGTTTATTTGCAGAGTAAAGGAAAGAAACTCGAACCATAATGTGTGGATGATTTCAAAGTGGGGACTAGTGTGCATGTTGGTGCAGTCTTTGTTGCTAACCACTACTTCTAGTATCCATCCACGTCCTATAGCTGTCTACTGGTTCCTCTTATCCTTTTTTTTTTCACCTTATAATTTCAAACTAATGCTTCAAAAGAAAACATTCATTTTTAAAATTAATAACGATGACCAAAATTTTTGTATCATTAAGAAAATATGATTCGACTTGAATAATTACTTAAATTAAAGTTCGAACCCTGACATCCTTTATATCTATTATAGGCCAACATGGATTTTGTGCCTATTTAGTAAATTACTAATTTGTCCTTAAATTTAAATGAATGTTAAAAATTTTGAAGTTGGAAGGAATTGAACCCGTGACCTTCTAACACTTGTAACTTTGTGTTCACATGTTCAATTACTAAACCAAATCACTTCTTTGTGCAACTTTTTAAACTCATTCAATACATGCTCAAATAACTCACCTATTAGCAATATTTATTTTATAATTTATTCAATATAAAATTGCCCATATAATTTTTATTAATTTTAATAATTTGAATTTTGATAATTAAAACTATGCCATGCATATACTCATAAATTTATGCTCACGTTTATTTTTATGATTTATTAGGGATAAAATCATTAAAATATTTGCACATATAATAGTAAAAAATGGTAGTCGGGGAGGGAAAATATAAATTGACAAATATGATGTCGTCGAAGTCATAATTAAGAAAGGTACTGAGTGGCTGAAAATTGGTCAAAAAAAAAAAAGCAAAGTGAGGAGGTAGGTGACGGAAAATAAGTAGACGTCTATGTCAAGTAGGTAAACGGACGGAAGTGAAAATAGATCTATAAAATTTTATTATAATATTTCTCCTTTTTAACAATTATATCTATATATTAGTCAAATGGTCAGATTATGTTTATTATTAAATTGTTACATTGATGAATGAAGTGTATAACTTATTTTTACTCGGTATCATTATAATATTTTATTTTATGTATGAAAGGTACTGAGGTGGCCGAAAATTGGTAAAAAAAAATCGAAGTGGGGAGGTAGGTGACGGAAAATTAGTAGAAGTTATCTCAAGTAGGTAAACGGGCAGAAGAAAATAGATATATAAAAATTTATTATAATATTTCTCTCTTTTAACAATTATGTCTATATTAGTCGAATGACCAGAATACAAAAAATGATAAATAAGGTGTAAAACATATTTATACTCGATATCAGTATAATATTTTATTTTAAGTATATTTGCACTATATCGGTTAATCCTATTATCATCGGGTAATTTATAGATTGATTAACAAAATAGATTAAAATATTAAAAATAAGAAATAATTTACATATGGGATTTGGATTTGGTAAAAAAATGTCAATATGGTTTTGATATCTATTGTCCCTCGCACTTTATTTTTGCGGCACTTTCGTAATATGCTAAGTTATTAACTTCATACAAAATGAGTTTTACAACCATATATAAGATAGTAATATACCAATTTCACTTGAATTTTAAACTCCAATGCGAGTTTCAACCCGGTGTGAGACTAATAAACTCGAAAATTGCGGATATATACAATGTCTTATGATCACGGATGTGGTATGTGTATTTTTTTATTTTTTGGCTATCATTTTGCTGTTACCTCAAATTAAAATGATATTCGGGATGCTTCATTATCGTAGTTATGTCTATCTTATTTTCATAGATTGAATTTTATTGTACATATGAACTTTTACAACATAATTCATTCGGTGCATACATTAACACATAAAAACTTAGCTTACTCAGTTATAATACCACTCAAAGTGGTGTCTGAGGAGGGTAGCTGTACGCAAACCATGCCCCTATATAATAGGGAGGCTGTTTCCGAAGGACCCCCGGCCATTACAAATACAGAAATACAAATACAGAAAGGAAACCTAATACAAACTAAGAAACTCACGCACACGCAGGAGTCGAACCCCTGACCTCCTTTAAAGGATGAGTTATGACACTTTAATTTTAGTTACTCGTGTATTTTGTTGAATTTGTACATGTCTAAATATGGATTGTCTTGAAATTTGAGATATTACCTTGGGGTTTTGAAAGTTCACTTCTGAGAATAGATATATAGTACAATGTATTTGAAGAAAAGATTTTGTTATGGTCAATTTGCTATTGAAAGGATACATCTGCGATGGTCAAATACCATGATCTTAGAAAAGCACATATCACATATTATTTTGAACGTGCACAACTATTAGAATAAATTTGTTATTCTCCTTGTTTTCCGAAATTGGTCGGAGAAAAGGATCCAAAATTGGAAATGTGCGCTGAAATCCAAAATTGGAAATATGCGCTGAGATTTTATTAGCAGAACTATATGACTCTATTACTTTTATTTTTTCGCCACATTACATTATTTCTTACAATATTAAATTAGAAATAATATAATATTTAATTCTTATCCACCCAAAATAAATAAGCCAGCTGTTTTCTCATGTATTTCAATACAACAAGATTATTGTGGTAATACTTGACATTTAATTAACTCTTACTTATAGATTTCAGTCGGTCATTCTTTTTATACTGACCAAACATAACTAAAAATATAATTTTCGCGGTTTAGAATTTAATAATATTTTAAAACTATAACATCTTAATAAATCGAAATACGTAAAGTAGACTAATACGAAAAAATTCTATAAATTATTATATGGCCCATGCTTTGCACGGGTTATCATGCTAGTTCGGTAATAGTAGGAGAACATTGGCGCATTGCTGTATCGGATAGATTGTAGACAAACAATGCAACAAGCATCAAAGTTGTGACATACAATACAAGGATTAATGACATACGATGTAGCATCCTATAATTTATCCGGTGGTCTGGTATTTGTAGAGAGTATTACTATATTGACCAAATGAGCGCATGTATCTATATATCTATATCTATACTATTATATAAATTCCGAAACATTGAAAGTTTTGGTATCTGTTTTTTGGTACTAAGTGAATTTACTTATTTACCCTTCATTATAAAGAAAAATATATATGATATCTATACTATTAAAATTCCTAAAATAAATAATAACATAATATGATTAATGGTAAGTAGTCGATTGCTTTTTTTCACAACTACTTTTAATTGAAGATATTAACTTTTATAAAGACCTACTAATCTTACAATCACAAATATCTATACTATTATATAAAAGTCGAAACAATAAAAGAGTTTTGGTATCTGTTTTTTGTTACTAAGTGAATATATTTATTTACCCTTCAATATAAAGAAAAATATATATGATATCTATACTACTAAAACTCCTAAAATAAATAATAACATAATATAATTAATGGTAAGTAGTCGATTGCCTTTTTTCACATTTACTTTTAATTGAGGATATTACCTTTTATAAACATCTACTAATCTTACAATCATTAATATATACCCGAAAATATCACATCATATTTATCAATTATTAATAAAATATATTAAAAATCTGTATACGTTGTTTATAAAAACATCAATCGTATCATATCTTACAATAATTAATATTTCCTTTCAAATTACAATATGTTATCTTTTTAATTTAAAACTAATCTTACAATCATTAATATATACCTGAAAATATTACATCATATTTTTCAATTATTAATAAAAATATATTAAAAATCTGTATACGTTGTTTATAATAAGGAAACATTAGTATAATCCGTAAACATGAGTATATTAAATTATATTAAATTAAAATTCATTAATTAAAATAATGGTAAGTAGTCGATTGCCTTAATTAAATTATAATTACTATAAACTAATCAATTACCTTTTTTACATAAATCGTATAATCTTTTTAATTTTCACGTTACCTTTCTATTTCTATAGCTAAAATATTTTTTTTTCCAATTATATCACGGGAGGTTCCATTTAATAAAAGAAACTAATAATATTCTAATATTAATAATTAACTGATTTTCTTTTTCAGCTAAAACGTATCATCTTTTATATATTTTCTAACTAAAATCCCTCTTTTAATAGAAATATCACGTACAATATTAATTTCTTCTTTTCAAAAACCATTACGAGCAATTGTATTTAGTAAAATAACGTAATTAAATTATATATACTATAAACTAATCAATTACCTTTTTCACCTAAAACATGTTACCTTTTTAATTTTCTTTAACTAAATCCTCTCTTATTCTAATCATTACACGGGCATTATATTTAATAAAATAAAAGAATTATTTTATAATTACTAATAATTAAACAATTATTTTTTTCAACTAAAACCTATCATCTTTCTACATTTTTTGACTAAAATCTCTTCATTTTTAGAAATATCATGGATAACATATATACAACTATTATCAAATCATCTCATATAAAAATTTAAGCCTCCAAAATTAATATTTCAAAAAATAATTTAAATTAATACAAAAAATTTTATATAATATTTTAAAAAATCCGTGCATCGCACGGGTTTTAAGCTAGTATATTATAATACCTGAAGATCAGAAATGCATCAGAAGCGTTTAAGATATTTTTCTTGAATTCTCACTTTTTGATTTTTTTATTAAATTTTTTTCTTGCATTAAGTAGCAACTTAATGGCATCTTAATGACATTTTAATAATTATTAATTACACTTATTATATATATATAATTTAATTCATATTATTTATATAAAAGATTTACACTTTTTATTTAAGAATTATATTCTCTGTTCCACCCATTTTTTTACACTTTCCTTTTTGGGATATCCTTTTCAATTCTTTACATTCCAAAATAATAAAGTTTTATAATATAAAAAGTAATTACACCCACTAACTTTCTTCCACTAAACTCACTTTATTACATAAAATATTGATTGGTCCCACTACTTTACTCACTTTTCTCCACTACTTTACATTTTTTCTTAATTTTCGTGCTCAACTCATTTGTAAATAAATGAGAGGGACGGAAAGAGTATATTATAATGCCCGAAGATCAAAAACGCTCCGGAAGCGTTTATGATATTTTTCTTAAATTTTTGCTTTTTTTATTTTTTTTATTAAATTTTTTTCTTGCATTAAGTAGCAGCTTAATGGCATCTTATTGACATTTTAATAATCATTAATTACACTTATTAAATAAATATATATTAAATTTACTTCAAATTATAAATATAAAAGATTAAAAAACTTTATTTGAGCATTATAATTATTATATCAATATAAAATATTAATTATATGTATAAAATTAAGATTATTTTTATGTAAATTAAAGACTTAAAATTGTTCACATTGCGTCTTTTTTTATTGTGTGAAAATGTTGTACACATGTTGTTTCATTATATTGTGTCAAAATAAATTAATATTCTAATTATATAAATTCTAATGCTATTACTGAGCATGTATATTATGAGAGGGGTGTCGGCTTTACAAACGTTATTTAGTTATATTTATTATTGTAATTGCTATTTTTCATGTTTATAATATTTTTAAGATTATTAAAATTCTTGATATATAATGAGAGTATTGTTCCAACTAATAATTCATACAAACTGCTTTCAATCACTTTTTTTAGGACATTTTTTAAATACCTATTAACTTTTATATTAATTTATCTATTTTCAATAACAAAAAATAAAATTTTATTAACCGCGCGAAGCGCGGCTAAGTTGACTAGTTAGATATAATGACGCAGCGGTATTTAAGATTTGTATATTGATAGATCTAATTTTGGTCAATATAATGTGTAGTGGTTTAGACGTGTTTTGAGAAGAATCAACCAAATTACAACGCAAGTAGCACCTCCTCAAGGAGGATATTTATGGAGGTGCATGGCGCGTTACCTTGGCTAATAGTGTGCTGGAAGACATTACTTATTTTTCTTCTAGTATCTTTGTAGAGAGATAGGGGACGGTCAGGACGGAAGAGTCAAGACTGTGACCTTTTAAGCCAGGAAAGACTGTGTGACCTTCTAAGCCAGGAAGAGATCGATCATCGATGGCTTGCACAAAATAATATAAATTATTATTTAATAAATTATTTTAATTAAAGATATAAAATTTTTTAATGGACATAAATAATATTAAAATTTTGTTCTTAATAAATGAAAAACACATTCGTTTTATTAGTTACGTACTATTTTTAATTAAATACTTTTATTAATTAAATAATTAAAAAATCATAAATCAATTTTGAATCTAATAAACTAAAATTATATAAATAAAATAATTATTATTTTAATATTAAATCAATTAAACCAAATTTGGATTAGTGAATAGTGCTGAGATTTGTCCTTAGTATACATGGTAAAAATAAATATGAACTAAGAAATAAAAGTTTATTATACTACAAACAAAATTAAATAGACAAACTTTATAAAATTAATATTCATCCTTGTACTTTTAAAATCACCCTATTATTTTATAGCTCTTAATCTTGTGGAAATTCTTTTAAATTTTGGATTGTTCTTCTAGCGAAACTTTAGCTTTAAAATTGATAGTGTATTTTAAACTTTTTTTAATTATGAAAGCCAATAAATAATATGGATAAATTCTGGAATGAATGAAAATTGAATGCATGACTGATGACACAAATAATTTTAACACTAGATTATCATTTAATTAAAGTTTTAGTTAACCCAACAAATTCATCCTTTACGAGTGATATTAGGGCTGAACTCGACAAGAGATAAATATAATTAATTAGGTCTTAAAAAAAGTATAATTAGTTATTTTTATGAGTATTTTGATTCTCGTGAAAATTCCATTTTTCCTGATAATTACAATAATATAATATAAATTATATTATTTCTTGAATAACTAATTTAAACAGATTTTTTTGATATAAATCATCCAATGACAGCTGGATCTACAATGAATTTAGATTATGAAAGAAAAAAAAACAATAGAGATATTATTAATTTTGATATCCAAAATCCAGTCCAAACTTACTTCCCAACCGAAATTGAAAATCTCAGTTGACTCGGTTAGAATGAAAAACTAGAAGACCGAGTTGATCTGAGTTTACTCAGTACACACAAACAAACCTACGCTAGAGTCCAAACCGAACAAATCTCGGTCTTATCAAACGCGCTCGCTTCACATAAGATAGAAATTACAGATATTTACCACCACCACCCTTCCCCCAACATGGCAAGAAAAGATATTTTAAGCAAATCAATATGGTAAAATTAACAAGTGCCAACTTTTATACTTGAATTACAATTGTTATATATTCAATCCTCTCATTCATAAACAAACACAATCACACATTTTACAAGGCCAGGTGTCTCCCTCTCTTATATTATTATTACTATATGCTACCCAAAGTTTTCATCTTTATTCATTAAAAAAAATCTGTTTTTTTCCTTGGAATTTCAGATCTTTAGCATTTTGTTATTTGGATTAAAATCCGATTTTCTTTTTCAAGAAGAAAGGATTTTGATTTCTTAATGACAATTTCTGCTACTTTGCCTCTCACTGGAGGTTAGTTTTCTCAATTCTTGATTTATGGGTCTGTCTTTTTTCTGTAATTAGATAATGTGATTTGTTTTCTGGGCCTTTTGTCTTGATGGGTTGATAAAGATTGTGTCTTTTGTTGTTTTTGATGATGGGGTTTGTTTGTTTTGGTGAATTTTGAGGTTTGGTATGCTGTTCTATCAATATATGTGTATGTATGTTGATGTTACACACATTATTCAGTTTTTGTTATTTTTGGTGATGTTTAGGATAGATTTGGTGTCAGTTATGTATGAATTTCATATACTTGATGATTAAAGTTTGAATCCTGATGTGTTATGTCTATCTAAGAAGCTGGATTTGAGATCTAAATTGGGCATTTTTGATTGATATATTCTAAAAAGAACATAGAGATGTACAGAATTATGGTGTAGTTTTGCTATGAACAGATCCTTTTTGTTTGATTGGTCATATTTTGGACAATTTTGATTTATGTGTTTTTAGTTTGGATGTTAGTTTACAGTATAATCTCAGTTCTTCAGTTTTTAATTTCTAACGTTCCAACCAAAAGGTTGATTAATTCATTAAATTAATAACTAATTGACTTTATGTGCTTTTGTTGGGTCATGGTACTATGAAACTATAGGTTTCAATTTTTCATGATGAATAGTATCAGTTTTTAGATTTGGGTTTAGATGATGTGAGACCGGTCCCATCTTGATTATTGATTTAAGAAGAAATTTCTGGCCTGATGTTACTCCCACTTGGTTTCATTTATTCTTCGTTTTCTCCAAAATAAGTAGTAGGAGTATATCATAATTCATGACTAATTGTAGTTAAATTCAAATCTAGTCTTTTTCATTAGCTTCTTCTTAATCTATTTACTGTACCCTGACAGCATTTTTTGTGATTACAAATATAAATTTGAAAAGTGTCTGTCTTATTTTCTTTTTCAGTTCTTGGCCGGTGACAGATGTTAATAGTTGTTCGAAAATTATAGCATAACCCAGAAGAAATATGTTGTTGATTTTTTAATCTTATGATAGAATAATGGTTATAATTCTATATTACATGCTTAAAGGGGCAAAAGCTAGGATAGTAGAAATAAAAAGGTGTATTAATATTATAGTATATAATTGAGGTCCCTCACACAGTGGAAAATTCACAAACTACTCCGTAGTCATCCAACTTCATGAAGATTAACAAATGGTATCTTAGGTTAGCTGCTTAGTTGTAATATAATGTCCCTGATTTTAGAAATATCAAAGAGCAAAGAAAGAACTGTAATTGTAATCAACAAAGAAGTAACATTTACAGAGCATGAGTGAGAACACAACAATTTGTATACATAATCTCTGATGAATTTTTAAGAGTCAAATATTGCTATGTCATAATAAGTTTATTAAATCTGCTTCCTTCTGTGCATTTATTGAAATAACTGCCATATTTTAGTTGGGTTTGTAATTTATATTTACGTGTTTGTAATTTGTTCTTTCCAGCTCTCGGCTCTATGGTCACTGCTAAGAAGTATATAACAAGTGAAGAGCTTGGGAAACATAACAAGCGCGAAGATCTGTGGATTTCTATCCAGGGAAAGGTTTACAATGTCACCGAATGGGCTAAGGAACACCCAGGTGGGGATATCCCACTCTTAAATTTGGCTGGACAGGACGTGACTGATGCGTTCATTGCTTTCCATCCTGGTTCTGCTTGGAAATATCTTGACAAGTTCTTTACCGGGTATCACCTCATCGATTATGAAGTTTCAGATGTGTCGAAGGATTACAGAAAACTTGCTGCTGAGTTTGCAAAAGCTGGAATGTTTGAAAAGAAAGGGCATATCGTAATCTACTCAATTTGTTTCGTGGCTTTATTGCTTTCAGCATGTGTATATGGTGTATTGGGTTCAGAAAAATTTTCTGTTCATATGTTATCTGGAGCATTGTTAGGCTTTACATGGATTCAGGTGGCTTATATGGGTCATGATGCTGGACATTATCAAGCAATGTCAAGTCGTGGATGGAACAAAGTTGCTGGTATCCTTATCGGCAATTGTATTACCGGAATCAGTATTGCTTGGTGGAAATGGACTCATAATGCTCATCACATCGCTTGCAATAGCCTCGACTATGATCCTGACCTTCAGCACTTGCCCATGCTAGCAGTGTCAGACAGTTTCTTTGGGTCATTGACATCAAAATTTTACAATAGGAAACTGACATTTGATCCAGTGGCTAAATTCTTCGTGAGCTACCAACACTTGACATACTACCCGGTCATGTGCGTTGCAAGAGTCAACCTTTATTTGCAGACATTGTTGTTATTGTGCTCCAAGAGGAAGATACCAGACAGAGCTTTAAACATAATCGGGACTATTGTTTTCTGGACATGGTTTCCTCTGCTTGTTTCTTGCTTGCCCAATTGGACCGAAAGGGTGTTGTTTGTGCTGGTAAGCTTCTGCGTCTGTGCTATTCAACATGTTCAATTTACCTTGAACCATTTTGCGGCAGATGTTTACGTGGGACCTCCTACGGGGAATAATTGGTTTGAGAAACAAGCCGGAGGGACAATAGACATTGCATGCTATCCATGGATGGATTGGTTCTACGGTGGTTTGCAGTTTCAGCTCGAACACCATTTGTTTCCCAGGTTGCCTCGAACTCATTTGAGAAGCATTTCACCTATTGTGCAAGACCTTTGCAAGAAACACAATCTTCCTTATAGGAGCTTGTCTTTCTTTGAGGCCAATGTAGCGACGCTCCAGACTCTTAAGACTGCAGCCTTCCAGGCCCGGGGTTTACTCTGGGAAGCAGTCAACACTCATGGCTGATGGGTTAAATGTGATTATGTTTCAAAGTTCACACCAATCCCCTCAGTTTGAAATAGAATATATTTTTTTTTTTATGTATAAGGATATTTCTTTTTCTTTTTCATTCTTTATTGATTCAGCGACTGTTTGAGGCTGCATTTGAATTTTTCTGGCTTCTGTTTGTAGCTGCAGTATCTGATTAGATCAATACTTATGAACAGTAGTTTACTTAATGATGAAAATATGAACTATTAAAGGAAGCAAACAAGCCACATGTTAAGTGTGTGTTTACTTTCTCCAGGTCTGCACTCCTAGAACTCCAGGGAACAAAAAATTACCAAAAAGATAGAACGGCATGCTTTTTGTAAAAAGGAGTTGAGTACACGGATAGAATTAAGTTCATCTGTGTGGTATATGTACTCATCAACCAACCTTGCTTGGCTTTTGCTTTTATTCTAGCACGATTAAAACTTGTTACGCGAGAGAGTTTTCCATATGATTATTACCTATGAGAGTCGTTTTTGATCCACCTCTTTGATTGTAAAGGATGGTGTATATTAGTTTTGAGGACATCAGTCAAGAAGTTGAGGCTTTTCTGAAAGTACTTGTGCTTTTTTCTTCAATGCTATGTTTAGAACTTGCAGTTATGAATGCTACTAATATCATATTGCGAAAATCATATATATCTCTTTGTTCTCCAGGTTGATGTACGTTCATGTAATTTTGGATATAGTATCTTGGTCAGTCGGAGTATCTTTTCCCTGGAATACAGTTGTCCTGAAGAATCATCGGGTGTTTTTATAAAGTTGTAAAAACTGTTGACAGGACTTGCTAGATATTCAGGAAATGTATTTGTTGAGTTTGTTTGGTTTGTTTGGTTTGATGAAGGTCTGCAATAGATCAGACTTGTTAAGAATGATTTTGTTTATGTTTTGGGAGATCTGGATTATTGCAAGAGCTCACAACTCTCAATTAAAGATTGCTCATTACCTGTGGGGGGTCTTCACTTGCGGCATGTCTATAGCTGGTATCCGGCATGTAGATAGTTGGGGTATTGCGCATCCTTTGAAGGTTTTATTTTTCGGCATGTCTATAGCTGGTATCCGGCATGTAGATAGCTGGAATGACGTTCCTCTAACCATAGTTTATGCAACTGAGGCTTCTGAACACTGGGTTCGGAATTTGTTCGAGGGTTGGAGGGAAGAGCAGGTTGGAGCGAGCTGTTGTCAAGAAGCCATTTCTTGGACAAAATCACTAAAGCACAATTATCAAGTGCTACCAGTTCGATTAGTCTGCGAATCGTGTGGTTTTTTTTGCTTGCAAATGCTGCATAAATTCTATGTCATGCTATGGAGAGTGGTCTGTCACTCTTCCTATTTTTAGTAATCATGTATTTTATAATTTTTAAGTAATGCAAGTACGATTTATTCAAAAAAAAACATATTTTCTTTACTAAGTAGATTCCCACTTTACACAAACCTATTCTCTTTAAGAGCCGCCACCTTCCCGTGTTTTTTTCTTAGGTTAGTCAATGGGCTTTCACTGAATTTTTTCCGGTAGAAAGCCCCAATCCATTAGTTTTCTTTCGTTTTTCGTTGATTTCTTTTCAATAAAATTCAATCTTTTGGGTGTTTGTATATCTCTCCTTTTGGAGGGTGTGTTTTGTCTCTCCTTTTGGGGTGTTTTGTTATATTCTTAATTAGTTATGTTTGGGTTTGTCCGGCATTGAATCTACTGAAAATGATTTTGTTGATGTTTTTGGGATCTGGAAAGCCTGCATCGAAGATGGGACGGTGACGAATATTGCAAAAGCTTACCTTTCACAACCAAAGATTGTTCATTCTTTGGGGGTTCTCATTTTCAGCATGTCTATAGCTGGTATCCGGTATGTAGATAGTTGGGGTGCCGTTCCTCTAACCTCAATTTATTTATTTGGGACTTCTGAATATTGGGCTAATAACGGTTGTGTTGTGATAAGGGTCAATTGTGATGTTGCTGCTATCAGGGATGTTGGTGCAGTTTGAATCGCTTGGGATGTCTTCGATATCATTTTTAGCTTCAAGAATTTTTAAGTTCTGTGTATTAAACGATCAGGAAACAAATCAGCTAATCGTTTTTAGTTTGTTATTTGTTTTCCAACATGGTTGTATCGGCAGTCGGGATTTGTCCTGGCTGTGTTCTGCTTTATTGTATGAAAACCGCTTTATTTTCAAGCAAAAAAAAAAGATTCTCACTTTATAGACATTTTCTTTATTTTTCTTAAATTCCGTAGGTCGTCCAAATGTTAACAATCGGATCCTCGGATAGGATTTTATAACCCGTGCTTTGCACGAGTTACTTTTAATTTTTTATAAATATAAATATTAATTCTAATATTTATTGGAAGAATTCGAATTTTACATCTTTGTATCTGATAATTTTTTATATTAAATATAAATTAATATATTATTGGCGAGAATCGAATCTTAAACCTCTGTATATTACAAATTTTAGTATTTTTGTATCTAACGGTCATGATTATAAATTTTAATTTTAATATTTTATTGGAAAAATTCGAACCTTACATCTTTGTACATAATAATTTTTAGTTTTAAATATAAATTAATATGTTATAGGCAGGAAGCGAAACTTAGACCTCTGTATATAACAACTTTTAGTATTGTTGTATCTAACGTCATTCTCTATTTGAGTTGAAGATCTAACGGTTGTGAATGAGGGATAACAAAAAATAGGGGGTTAACTAAACTACAAATCTTACCCCCTTTCGCTTATTATAATATAATATACTAGCCTATAACTCGTGCGATGCACGGTTGCTTGTAAATTTTTTAAATTATATTTTATTGTTAAAGTTTTAAGTTGTATATATATTTTTATTATTAAAATATTTTTTTAACTTTTTAAATCTCATGTTCAGATATATTTTTTAATTAGGAGAAAAATAACATATTATAATACATGTTTGATAGTATTTTTAACGATAGTGTTTTAATTAATAGTATGTTTTTGACGGGAATTGATTCTTAAACTCGTTAGAGTAGTTTATAAAATAATATATATGTTTAGTAGAGATATGTTTTTGATGGGAATCGAACTTTAAAACTATAAAAGTATTTTAAATATTTGAAAAGGAATATTCTTTTAGTATTAGATCCAACGGTTCTTATTTATTTATCTTAAAATCTAACGGTTGTTATTGAGTGTACCAAATAAAGTGACCAAACTACCACCCAACCAAATATACCCTAGTTTGCTTATAATAGTATAGTATAGATATATACTAGGTTATAACCTGTGCAATGCACGACTCCTTTTTTAATATCTATAATTATATTATTTTTTTGCAATATTTATATTATTGTGGAATAAAAACTAAGTTATCGAATTGCGGCTAGGGTTTGTATGTGTTTAATGCTAGGGTTCGTGAGCTTCGTGCTTTAATGGCTGCTCTCGTGTTCGTGGCTGAATCTGCCTTCACAATTTGCCTACGTACCTTGATGAATATCAAGAATCAAGCCAAAAACGTAGTTATGATGTTGAGGGGTCAGGCCCTTATATAGGCGTTGGGAGCCTTAGAATCGTAGTAGGGTTTGGAGACTTGGTGGGCAAGTCACCGCCTTGAGGAAGGTTCTAGACTTCTGCCTTGTATGAGTCTGTTTCCATATTGAGTTTGGTGCCTTGGAGGCTACTCATTGTAGGAGTAGTTTCCTTGTTGACTATTATTGCTGAGCTGTTTATCACCCCCAATATTAATTACGAAATTATTATTTAATTAGGGTTTTGGGCCTCATTAATGGGCTTCATATCTGGACCAAACTAGGTCTAATTAATGCAATATTAATTGTGTCTTTAGGGCTTACTTTTAGCCCATATCATTTGCCCCCAACTTCTAGGAAAACTGATCAGGTTTTCCTTGAAGTTTTAACTACCTTTCTCGAGACTCGGGTCGGGGTTTATCGTTGTACACTAGTGTTTCACGAGTACCGTCTTAATGTAAAGCGTGGAGCGACCGACGCATTTACGATGATTTTAAACAATGCTAAGCGGCACTAACAAGCCTTAAACGATGCTTAAACAATGTTAATTGACGTTAAACGGCATTAAACGGCGCTAAACGACGATAAACGGCGCTAAACGGCTTTGGGCTCAATTTCTGGTCCAGCTTAGTTTTCATGTTCAAAACGACATCGGGGCCGACCTTCGACATCGACACGACCCTTGGTCGGCCGAAGATTGCTCGGCTGAAGCCTCCTGGGTTCCCCGGTCGGCTGAAGCCTTCCGGGTGCCACGGTCAGCTGGCCCCAGTCGACCGTTCCCTCCGGGACCATCTTCGTGATGACCTTGGCTTCTATCTTGAATATCAACCTTCAACATCGATACTAGAACATTAACGTCAATACTTGAACATTGAATTTCATTACTTGGCAGCCAACAATATGGTCATTCATGACTTTTGTTTAAGGCTCCAATAATATTTTGATTAGCACTGCTAATCCCATACTTAGTACTAACTTCTTGATTAAGCTTTTTTAAGCATAATTAACTTTCCGAGCTCCTTTTGCCGGATATTCACTTATGTTCTCTATTTCTTTTCCAGAATTCATGAGTTATAACGATTCTTTCCATCCCATAACAGATAGTTTTTCGTCATCTTTTTTCATTTAATCAATACATGACCTGTAAATGTGAACCGGTCTGTATTTCAACCTATGGCAGCAGATTGCCCTTTTCCTATAAAAGAAAGGGAGTATCCTTCATTTCTCAAACTTCTCTCAAGTTTTCAAGCTCTCAAGCTCTCAAGCTCTCAAGCTTTCCAGCTTCAAGTTCGAGTTCAAGTTCAAGTTCGACATGGCTGACAACAACCGTGCACCTTCCCCCCCGGTCTCTATGGCGGAAGCGATGAGGAAGAGGAGCATGGCGAGAAGCACTAACGGTATGAACAAACTCAAGCCTCCTACTTATGTTGAACATCGATTTCAGTCTTTACTAGGGTTGTTAAGCATTATGGGGGAGACATTCCCCAATAGTTCGAGCTTGGACGCCTTTCATAGTCCTTGCAAGTTGAAGGTGATTGACGTCGAGATGATTAGAAACACATATAGCTTTCCAAGCCTGCTCAAGGTTCGCCTTCCAAGCCCAGGAGACAGAACTTGCAACTTGTATCGTGAGAAACTCTATGTTTTCAAAGGTGCTTTAGAAGCCGGGTTGAGGTTCCCTGTCGACCCGTTTATCATCAGGTTATTGGCAGAGCTTCAAGTCCATCCTTTTCAACTGTATCCCAATGCATGGAGGTTCGTCATCATCTTCATGATAAGATGCCGTGAGTTGAGCATCCCATTGAGTACTACCATGTTCAGAAGCATCTTCATGACCAAGCTCCTCTGAATCTAAGAAAGGATGGGTTGGCTTCCAACTTCGAAGTGGACTTCCACACATAGTGAACTCTTTCTCCTTCCTTGACTCTCATCATTTCTGGGAGAGGGAGTTTGTAGTTTTGAAATGGAAAGGTGGTGACTGGGGTCACTTCTTTGTTAAGAGATTCGGGTATGTGGAAGATAGTTCACACTTCGTGTACGACCTTAACCACCAAGAATTGCTAGATCGAGATAGGCTGCTTGTCGACGATGGTCGCACCCATTACAAAACAATTCTGACTGAGAAGAAACTTATAGAAGCTGCAGGCCTCAGCTTTCTTTCTATTGAGGGTAATTTTTTCTTTGTTGTTCATTATGAACTATGTTTGTTCTTATTCCGATATCTTTCCTTTTGTATTTCAGCTGCTGAAGAGTTGGACAGTCGTCCAGAAAATCGGCCGACTGTCACCAAACGAATGATGAAGAAAGCCGAAGCATATAAGAACCCCAAATTTTGGATATAATTTGTAAGAACCCAGATTTTTGGTACTAATTAAAACTTTTTATTATGTATTGGAGTATGAATGTATCAATGGGTTAATAGATGGATATTGAATGGATTCGGATTCAATTATGATATGCCATGAAGAATGGTATTGGTTGACAACTTATATAAGAATTATTTATCTCCTAGGAAATTAAGAAGTGGCAATTCCAATGAAGAAGATTATTCTTATGTCATCCAAATCGATATCTGTTATTAGTCCGGTGGTTCCGTAAAAGGGTTAAGGAATGTTCGAAAGAGAATCGGGACATTTGTATAAACCGAGAGAGTAAGTAAAGAAAAATGGATGAATAGTGTTTTTGGTGGGAATGAGAATATTATGAGACGACACTATATAGAAGTACCCGGAATGGATTTTTGAATTCGTATTAGTGATTCGAGGGGAAAATAAGTGTATGTAAAAGCTGTCGGATTCTGAAAAACAGCATTTTTATTTTCTCCGAGAATTCCCTGGACACTGATAGACTTAAGGATTTAATGAGAGGATTTAAGGAATTTAAATTCGAGATTTACCAAGAAAGATGGAGAATGGTATTATAAATGTTAAGAAGGTTGTCAGTAAAACCCTAACTAGAAACGAATGAGTTATTCCTCCGAACGATCAATGAATTGAGTAATAAACGGACAAGGAAACAAGCAAGGAATCAAGATACATGCATGTGCTAGTGGATAACATCAAGTAACCAAGCTAGTTACAAGTTAACTAGCATCATTAGAAAACCAACCAAGCACTTAGCTTACAACACACACCTTGCCACAAGAATGCAACACTTGTCCACTTGATTAGCTCATCCATGACCAAAGCACTTTATTAAAGTGGCTTTATGCAAGATATTATCAACAATAATTCATTTAGACTAGATGAGATCAAAGACAAGCCAAGCAAACTCCATTCTCTCCATTTCTTCAAAACTGCCCAGCAAGAATAGCCATGAAAGAAAAATTCATATCTCAAAATCTAGAGCTTCTAAAATCACCAAATTTTGACCATAGCCTCTCCACACCATGTGTAAGGTTCGTTCAAAATTTCATGGCCAACAAAGTAGTATAGCCTAGTCAAATCCATGCTCAAAGTTGGGGCAACAAATCTGACCAGTTTCTGTCCAGTGGGAAAAACGGGTTCAAAACCATAGCTACGAAGCTTCAAATTAGATGATATAGGACTCAAAACAAAGCTTATGAAGAGGCCAAGATGTGGTAAAAATTTGAGAGCCAAACTCTTATTTTTCGATTTTCTATGATTTTTACAAAAGTGATGATGAATAGTAACCCTTAGAAACTAACTTTGATTTCTTGTTTTGTTTGGATGATCTAAGCTTTGTTGAGGCTATACAAGGACTATAACAAGCTTAGTAAGGCTAGGACACTCTCCAAGGAAGGTATAATCCTTAAGAACCCTAGATGTTATTTTAAGATTATGTATGTTTTTGGTGGATTTTAGCATAGTTATGACATTAGTGTTATCATGAGCATGATCTTGTAGTTGGTTTGACCATATGATGATTATGATGGTTAAGAGTAATATTCCTGGACTTGTTGAGATGTATAACATGTGTATAAGATGTATGGATGCCCGGTGTGGCTTGGTTGTGTTGAAAACAATTTTGAAACGTTCGATTTATAGCCGTCGTAATGCCCGATTTTCATTAGACCTTAGTTATTCGTGCATAACAGTTAGGTTAAATTTCTGACCTTAATGGATACATGACCTAACCTTGTAGATCTCGAGTCATAGATCGCTTTGGCGAAAGAATCGAAGCATTCCGACTTACGGTTTAGGAGTTATGGCCGACTTAATAAAAGTTGTTCGAAACCGTAACTACAAGTTCGTTATTAAAATTGAACCTCGGTAAAATATGAAAGTTTGTGACGAATCATGGTAATTAAATATTAGAGGTCATGAGGAAGATTTGAAAGAAAACCACATGTCATTTGGATTGTTTTTCGATTTTATAAAAATGTTCAAGTCGAGGTTAAATATAAACGAACCCCTAAAATGGATACTTGGTTATAACTTTGGTAAAACACTTAGAAAATGGGCGATAAAACTTGAGGTATAATCTTGGTTCGTAAACGACCGACCTTAGGACTTACCCGGCTTAAGTATATGTCAAGTGTAAGTACAATGACATGTCTTAATAACGAACAAAAGTCGGATCGTATCGGTAATAAAAAGAGTTATACAAAAGGGTGCATAACGAGATAACTTGAAAGCGTGTTTCGACTTAAGTAAAGTTATACGTAACCTTCTAAAGAAGTGTTAGGTGATTAATCTCGAATATTCTGATTGTTTATAGATCACCGAGCTGAACCGAGACACGCTACCTCTACCCACACCCGACTACCAGGCAAGTGTTCAAACCTTTGAACCTGTTGTTGTGATAATATATGTATATGATTTCTATTTTACATATGCCATCGCATGCATGCCTGTTTCCAATTATATTGTGACTCTGGTTTTTTTGTGATACTTGTTCCCTGAATTGATATTGGCTTATAGACTAGATACGATTTATCAGTAATAAGCCGGATTATTTTGGTAAGACCCTTAGCGAAGGGCATATGATATTCATTATAAATATAGACCGGGAGTCGGTATTTTGAGTTATAGATAGTCGTGGAAACCCGGAGGGATTCCAACGACAGATTATTATTTATCTGAGGAAGGTTATTGTTAAACGTTATTATATTCCATAAAGTATCAATTACTTGGAAATATTTCGAGGAATGTTATTCGAGTATTATCTTAGTCGAGAGATAATAAATGAATGTTAATTTTGAATATTCATTTAGAGTTGATATTTAATGAATATTATTTTGATATTCTTTAGAATGTTATTTATTAAATGAATATTACTTTCGAATATTCATTTAAGGTTTTATGTACTTAATGAATATTATTTTAAAATATTCATTGGAAGTTCTATTTACTTAAGGAATATTATTTCGATTATTCCTTTAAAGTTTTGATTACTAAATGAATATTATTTGGATATTCATTTAGAAGATTATTTATTAAATGAATGCTATTTGGATTTTCATTTAAAAGAGTAAATATTAAATGAACATTATTTTCGAATATTCATTTAAGGTTCGACTTATTTATTGAATACTATTTTAAATATTTATTGGAGTTTAATTATTTAATGAATATTATTTCGAATATTCATTTAAGGAGGGATTTATTTATTAAATAATTCCATATATTCATTCGAGGATTACTTACGAGCAATATTATGAGTTAATAATATTCCATAATTATTATTGAGTAAATAAATATTCTTGGAATATTTATTTAATCCTTTTAAAATTCTTTTTAAAATAATTTATATTATTCGGAGATTACCTTCCACCTCCAGATATTATGTAAAATATTTCGGAGTCTTTTTACGACTATTTTATCAAGGAAAGGTTCCCAACTCTTTCTTTTTCATTTAAATCTATCTTAAAAGGATTTAAATGCTCGCTCAAACTTCCATATTATAGGGGAACCTACTTGAGCAATGTTATTTATCTTGTTGACTTCCCGGTCATAATTTATCCTCTTCACTCGCAACTTGGTTGCTATGGACTCATTAAGTCTGTGTTTACCTTCTCATCTTTCGAGGGGTAAGATTGTTGGAACAAGTTGATGTTCGTTACCAAGCAATAGCTTGGAAGTTATTGGTGAATTTTCCTTTCCAACTAGATACGACTACTTTGTAGAGTCTTATCAACAAGTATTATACTTGGGGAAAGGGGGACGAACGTTACATTCAGAATCATGAATTCTATTGGAACTAGGAGTCGTGTAAGAGGCCGAGTAGCGCCGGTCCATCCCCTTTGGCCCAACCGTTGGCCTGGGAGAGCTAGTAAGGCGGTAGACAAGTAAAGCCGTCAGTTCTTCCTTCTACCGGTAGTAAATCTAATTTGAGCTGTACGATCTTGACTGATCATCAAGATTGGAACAGCGGGCGCGGTGAATACTCCATCATTGGTTCATCATCCAAACTTATTTATTTCCTGCAACATGATTACTGTTGGCAGAGCTGGAAAAGTGTTCGTAACTGAAATTGCAATATTTTCCTTGCAAGTTCCTCTTTATAATATCTTGCTTATTTTCGACATAGCAGATATTCCCTCATATATTTACATTTTGAGTTACCTTGTAACTTCATCGTTCATATTATACTGGCATCATTTCCGTAAATGCATGGCATATGGTTTGAAAGATACTTTTGAACTGTTATATATTATCGTTCAGTTAAATATTATTGTTGGTGGGCTATTGCTCACCCTTGCTTTATTATTATATCACAACAACAGCTAGACCAGATGACTCGCACAAGGCGCACTCGATGCTGGCGAGGACGATGAGACTACCAGAGCCGAAGAGAAAGCTATTGGTAGGATAGATTTATTCTTTCAGTACCAAGTATATGGTCTAGTATGACTCATGTAAATGGATGGCAAAGAGTATGTATTTATATTAAAATTCTTTTGGGTTGTAAGAACTCATAATGTGTTTAATAAAATTTGGTTGTTACTCTGATTTCATCTCTGGGACTATAACGGGTGTGTTTTATGTTATTGTTTTGGGTCACAAGGTTGTAATTTAATATTTATGTTGAACTGTGGATGGGAATTGAGACGGTAACGACCAGATCCCTGACCCCGGATCTAGGGGTGTTACAAAGCACAACTGAACCCTACTGGTCGAAAGGTTCCTCAGTTCCTAGAGGGATGTTCTTAAGGGGAAAGAGGTCCCGGAATGCTGACGGAGATACGAGGACCCCTTTCATTCCTTTCTGGGGTATTTTCGAGCAGGATTCTGTCCTAGGGAGTCCTGACCTCGCCTTGGACTGGTCCAAGCTTTCCATCACCCCTCCCGACCTTTTGACAGTGACTGCGGGGGACAAGATTGAAGTGTCTGAGCTCCTTGGAGCTCGAGCTCTATATCAGGTATGACACTCCTTCTTAAGGATTCGGTGTTTTCGCTTGGTTTGACATTATAAGTGCCTTATCAATTTCTTTAATGCAGGCCAATGCTTGCTTTCAATCTGCCGCCCGTCAAGGCCGGACGTATAGGGATAGCAATGTGGTCTTGATGAAAGAGAAGGCAAGGCTCGAAGAGGAAACTCAAGACCTACATTCCAGAGCTATTCGTGCTGAGGTGGATGCTCATTCTTATCAGAGACAACTCTCCTCTCTGGCCACTGCCACGCCACCACGACATGCACCACTACCTAAATTACTAGAATTTTATCTGTAATAACATGAACACCACCACTTACACCACCAATATCACCAATATCAAAGCAAAATCACTAGGAATTCAATTGAAGTTACCAAAACTTAAACGTAAATCACTAAAAAATTTGAACGCAAATTAAAAGAATATTCCAAATTTGAAATTGTGTAAATGTTTGAAACTGTTGGTAATGATGTTGATGGAGTAAAATGAATATAAATGCCATCGATCGACGTTACAAACTTAGATCTATTGAGAGATGGATGAATGAGTAAGTGGAGGTGTCATCAGGAATGTGACTGGAATTCGTGATAAACATGTTCATCAGTTACTTTCGGAGTGGTGGTCGATTTGGTGACAACAGAAGATCGCAGAGTGATGATGGTTTATGCACACACTCCCTCTCTCTCACCCACCCACACACATTATACATATGTGTGTGTATATCATGAACGATGATGACAAATGGAATGAGGTGGTGATAACGGTGGTGTAAAGCAAGTGACGGTGTTTAAGGTCGTCGAAAATGGAAGGGTCAAAGGAGTGGATATGGGTGAAGGTTGATATGTAAATTAGATTTGAATGTATGACCATGATTAGTTTTCGATTCTCATATGGGAAAATGATCTTATTTAGCACTTGTCTATATATAAACACGTGGGTCTACTGACTCATGATTAGATTTTTAAATATGTATTGTTTAATCATTTCAAGTTATATTTTTAATTTGTTAGATATGATTGTATTGTTAAAATCATATACGAAATTCAAGTAAGAAATTGAAGTTATTACTAATGTACATAAAAAATAACACACTAATGACACGTACAGTGTTTCAAAAATTAGAAATCGTCTATTTTAAAAAAATCAAAATAATAATATTTTATGAATTTAAATGTGTCCGTGCTTTGCACGGGCTATCATGTTAGTTTATATAAAGAATAAATTAAGAGGTTGTTCGACTTGCTTTAATGAGTATGTTAGCTGCACTGCTCTACATTGAGACAGACAGGCAGTATGTTAGCTGCATCCTGCATTGCTCTACATTGAGGCCTTGGTTTTCCACAATTACCAACTTATTAGTCTTTGTTAGGCCACCATTGAAGGCCTGACATTGGACATTTGGACGTGGTCTTTGAATATTTTCTTGTTCACTTGCATTTTCTTTTTAAAATTTTTATCCATTCCTGATTATCATTTCTTGAGATTTGTTTTGGGCTCCAAAAAGTTACTACAATTAATCTTTAGAGGCAATGAGAATACAAAGTGCGTACATTATTATATTTTACAAAAGTACGTGTATACAATAATTATATTATATTTATGTTTCTGTCAAGGTGTATACAATAATCTCTTACTGGCACATGCCATATTTTTAGGATAACAATAAACATAATTGATATGGGCTGAAAATAAAGCCCTAAAGACACCTTTAATGATACATTAAATAAACCTAGGTTGGTCCAAAGACAAGGCCCAGTTATAAGGCCCAAAAACCCTAATTATGATAATAACTCGTAATTAGATAAATCAGCCAATATGAGATTCAGTTATCGAGTCCCAAAGGAAACCAAATCATCCCATGAGTGGTCTCCAAGGAATACAGCTGCAATGCTTATCCACGTTCTACCCGGAAGGATCCAGAATTCTACCTAAAATAGGTATCTTGTCCACCAAGATACCAAACCCTACTATAATTCTCAAGCTTCTCAGCCTATATAGAGGGCCAGACCCCTCATCCTAGAACTACGTTTTTGGCTTGATTCTTGATATTTGCAAGATACGTAGGCATCTTGTGAGGACCCAAGTTAAGTCACGAAACACTTGATCAGCCATTAAAGCTTGAAGTTCAAGCTCTCATAAATCCTAGCATTCAATACGCAATAAATACACCCTATTTTTCATTCCACAACATTTGGCGCCGTGTGTGGGAAAAAGATATCAACCATGGTCACCACCCGGAGAACACCAACACTTTCTGAAACCATCACTAACACCACCGCACCAGCGATTGGGGAACAAGTGCCCTCAGGGGCGAATTCTCAACCGCTGGTCACTCGGCCACAAGGAACTGAAACGCAACCTCATGAGTCGTTACCCCTGGTGACGAATCCCACCACCCAAGGGACGAATCCCCTTCAGATGGTGGTCGCCCCTCTCGGAGGGCAGTCCGCTCCACCCACCGCTCAGATCTCTACTACAGTGATCCCCGCAAGCACGAACCCGATATATGGATTGCCTAATTATCCCCCGTATCAGGCCGGACCAAGTGGTCACGCCCTCCAGATACACGAGCCGTACAATGCACCTTACATCAGGGGTTTAGGACCCAATCAAGGCCAGCAATACTACGACTACTCAGACCCGTATTCTGATGATTCATCCTCGGAAGAAGATAGGGATGAAGCCCCGAGAAGACGTCGTCCAAGTAAGGAACCTGTTGGACGCCGAAGAACCCATGACCGACCTCCCTTAACGGCTGCTGAAAAAATCAAGGCTCACGAGGCCAAGATCCAAAAATTAAAGGAGGACATAGAAAGGGAACAGCGAAGACAGAATCAGAATCGACCCCCACCAGTGACGGGAGAAGACATTCCTTTTGTTGATTTGGAAAGCACTCCAAGGAGAGAGAGAAGGACCGAAGTCCCTAGAGGTAGAAGCACGAGGGTCGAAACCCCCAGAGGCAATCCTAAAGACTTGATGCAACTTGGAGATCCTGATGATCTAACCCCTCCATTCACTGAGGAGGTGATGAATGCGCATATATCACGGAAGTTCAAGATGCCTACCATAAAGGTTTACGATGGAACGGGAGATCCCGCTAATCATGTAAGGACGTTCTCTAACGCATTGCTATTACAACCCGCCAGTGACGCCTTGAAGTGTAGGGCGTTTCCCCAAACATTAGCAGGCATGGCACAGCGTTGGTACAGCCGCCTACCACCAAACTCCATTGCCTCTTTCAAAGAGCTAAGCAATGCTTTTGTAAGTCAGTTCATAGGAGGAAGAATTCATGAGAAAGATTCCGCATCTCTCATGACTGTGATACAAGGAAAGAATGAAAATCTCAGAGACTATCTCAAGCGATTCACAAAGGAAACGCTCAACATTACAAACTTGGAAAACAAGGTAGCCATGGTGGCATTGCAGAATGGAACTTCGAATGTTTATTTCAAAATGTCATTGGCTAAGCATCCCCCTGAAAATATGGTTGAGCTCCAACAAATGGCGAGCAAGTACATTAAGGCGGAGGATAGTCTGAAGAAAGATCCAGGAACGGGGAACACCGGAAACGGTGACAACTCTAAGAAGCGGAAGTCGGAACAGGAATATGATGCTAAAGATAAGTACCCGCGCACGGGCAGGGATCCTGATTCAACCCCTAAAAAGGGGAGTCCCGGGCAAAGGTTTACGGAATACGCAAGGCTGAATACTCCAAGAAGTCAAATCCTGATGGAGATAGGAAAAGACAGGGATGTGAGATGGCCGAAGCCACTAAGGACTGATCCTGAGAAAAGAAACAAGAATCAGTATTGCCGGTTCCATAAAGATGTGGGATACGATACCGATGATTGTAGACAATTAAAGGATGAAATTGAGTTTTTGATCCGCAAGGGAAAATTGAATAAATTCTGCAAAGATGGGGATCGGGGAAACCCAAGGCGAGATTATGATAGGAAAGATGAAGATCGTAACCACAATCAGCAGCCCCGGGGGCCGGTGATCAACATGATCTTCGGTGGCCCAACAGCGGCTGGGACAAGTAGAAATTCCAGAAAGGCGTATGCACGAGAAGTGATGCACATTGTAGGGGAAGCGCCAAAACGTGCAAAGGCAGAGGTCTCAATTGGATTCGATGATTCGGACCTTGAAGGGGTGAAGTTCCCCCATGATGACCCCCTGGTTATCTCACCTGTGATAGGCAACTCCCAAGTGAAGAGAGTCTTAATTGACAATGGAGCATCGGTGGACATCTTGTTTCATGATGCCTTCTTAAAAATGGGATACACTGAGTCTCAATTGACACCATCAAACATGCCCATATATGGGTTCAACGAAGTGGAGTCGAAAGTCGAGGGAACAATTCAGCTACCCATGACTATAGGGCAGGAGCCACGGGAGGCAACTCATATGTTAAATTTCTTGGTTATCAAAGCTACATCCACATACAATACTATCCTAGGTAGGACGGGACTGCATGCTTTCAAGGCGGTTGCCTCTACCTATCATTTAAAGGTTAAGTTCCCAACCAGAAATGGAGTAGGAGAAGAGAAAGGGGATCAAAAGATGGCAAGAAGTTGTTATGTGGCTGCACTAAGGCCAGATGGAACCGGGGGGCAGGTCCTCCCAATCGAGGATATGGATGTTCGGGAGAATGAAGAGCGGAGAGGAAAACCAGCAGAGAACTTGCGTCCCATACCTTTGGAGTTGGGAGATTCTGAGAAGGTTACTTACATCGGGGCGTCTTTGAAAGACCCCTTGAATAGCAAGTTGATCTCCTTTTTGCAAGACAATAGTGACGTCTTCGCGTGGACAGCGGCTGACATGCCAGGGATAGATCCCCAATTGATAACACACAGCCTGAATGTGGATCCAAACCGGAAGACGGTAAAACAAAAGAAGAGAAATTTCGCACCTGAGAGGCAAGAAGCCATAAAACAGGAAGTTGACAAACTCCTAGAGGCAGGGTTCATTGAGGAAATCCAGTTCCCGGAATGGTTGGCCAATCCTGTGATGGTCAAGAAGGCTAATGGAAAGTGGAGGATGTGTATAGACTTCACTGACCTGAACGACGCACCCTTGCCAAGGATCGATACGTTGATAGATGCCACGGCTGGGCACGAGATGTTAAGCTTCATGGATGGCTTTAGTGGATATAATCAGATCAAGATGCATAAGGATGATATTCCTAAGGTATCGTTTATCACCGACTTCGGTGTGTATTGTTACCTAGTCATGGATTTTGGACTGAAAAATGCAGGAGCTACATACCAGAGGTTGGTAAACAAGATTTTCGCTCATCTCATTGGAAAAACTATGGAAGTCTATGTGGATGATATGCTGGTGAAAAGCCTACACAAGGCAGATCACATTGAACACCTACGCGAGGCTTTTGAAGTGCTGAGGCACCATAAGATAATGTTGAATCCAGCCAAGTGTGCTTTTGGTGTTGGGTCTGGGAAATTTTTGGGTCTTATGGTCTCAAAACGGGGAATTGAGGCCAACCCCGACAAAATCAAGGCTATTTTAGACATGGAACCACCACGTTCTATAAGGGATGTACAGAAGTTAACCGGGAGGATTGCTGCGTTAGGGAGGTTCATCTCCAACTCCGGGGACAAGTGTTTGTCGTTCTTTAAAGCCTTGAAGAAGGTAAAAAACTTTGAGTGGACTGAAGAAAGCCAAGAGGCCTTTGAGCAGGTGAAGAAGTATATGTCTGAGGCCCCGTTGTTGGCCAAGCCAAGTACGGGAGAAATCCTCTATCTTTACTTGGCAATTTCAGGTCAAGCTGTGAGTGCGGTGTTGGTAAAGGAGGAAAACAAGGTTCAGAAACCCGTATACTATGTGAGCAAAGTTTTACACGGAGCAGAGTTGAACTACTCCACTATTGAGAAATTTGCCTTAGCATTGGTAACTGCCTCTAGGAAACTACGGCCCTATTTTCAAGCACATAAGATTGAGGTCCTTACAGGACAACCATTGAGAAATATTTTGCACAGCCCTAAAGCCAGTGGTAGGCTCATCAAGTGGCCTATTGAATTGGGAGAATTCGACATTAAGTACAAGCCAAGGACGGCCATCAAAGCTCAGGCACTTGCTGACTTCGTGGTTGAATGTACCATTGACAACCAAGAAGTCGGGGGGCAGGAGATACCTCAGGAAGGCAATAAGGAAGACACGGAACTTATAATAGAGGAGAAGGAATTCTGGATGCTCTATTTTGATGGGGCATCAAAAACGAAAACAAGTGGCGCAGGTCTTGTCTTACAAAGTCCCGATGGATTCATGATTGAATACGCCCTGAAGTTGGACTTTCCAACAACCAATAATGAAGCAGAATATGAAGCTCTGAAAGCTGGACTTGGCTTGGCAGGAGCCCTAAGGGTCAAAAACCTTAAAGTTTGTGGAGATTCAAGGCTAGTTGTGGCCCAAGTCAATGGAGAGTTTGAGGCAAGGGATGAAACCATGGCTAAATACTTAAGGCTTGTGAAGGCAATAATGACTCAATTTGATGAGTGCTACATTGAGCACATTCCAAGGGAGGAAAACACCAAGGCTGATGCCTTATCCCAGTTCGCCTCCTCTGAGATAGAAAATTACTCTAGAAGTGTCTACTTCCAAGTTCTGAGAACCCCTACCATCGATTCAAAGTTAGTCGCACCTATTGGGGTGGGGAAATGTTGGATAGATCCCATAAAAGCACACCTCGAGACTGGTTGGCTCCCGACTAATACCATGGAGGCACGGAAATTATCCGTGAGAGCGTTGAGGTATGCTCTGATTGAAGGGATACTCTACAAGAAATCTTTTGTGATTCCGTATCTAAAGTGTTTGAGGCCCGAAGAGGCCAAATCAGCTATTGAAGAGGTCCATGAAGGAATTTGCGGACAACACTTGGGGGGCAGGGCCCTAGCTCACAAGATAGTCAGACTTGGATTCTATTGGCCTGAGATGATGGCTGATGCCAAAGAGTACGTGAAAAAGTGTGATCGGTGCCAGAAACATGCACCAGTGGTTAGACAACCACCAGAGATGTTGACATCCGTTAGCTCCCCCATTCCGTTTGCTATGTGGGGGATGGACATTCTTGGGCCCTTTCCTATGGCCACTGCTCAAAGGAAGTTTCTAGTTGTAGCTATTGACTACTTTACAAAGTGGATTGAGGCCAAACCTTTGGCTAAAATCACAACCAAGCAAATCATGCAATTCTTATGGGAGAATGTCATGTGCAGATACGGAATACCACGAATCCTCGTTACGGACAATGGATTACAATTTAACAACAAAGAGTTCAAGGACTATTGTGAAGAGAATGGGATTGAGCTTCGATTCACCTCAGTTTCCCACCCTCAAGCTAATGGTCAAGCTGAGGTTGCCAACCGAATCATCCTCGATGGACTGAAGAAAAGAGTGGAACGCTCCAGAAATACTTGGGTGGATGAGTTACTACCCATACTCTGGGCATACCGAACCACATGCAAGGTGACTACTGGAGCAACTCCATTCATGTTAGCCTACGGGGCTGAAGCTGTAGTACCCGTGGAAATCATGCATGTATCTCCATGGGTGGAGGCCTTTGAACCAGACACCAATGAGGAAGGGATGAGACTAGCCCTCGATCTGATCGACGAAGTAAGGGATGAAGCCCATGCTAGGAATACAGAGCATCAGAAGAAAGCTTCCTTTTAATACAACCTAAGGGTGAAAGAAAGGTTCTTCCGTCAAGGAGACTTAGTGCTAAGAAAGATTGAAGCATCCGGAGTTGGCCAGAAAGGAAAGTTAGCCCCAAATTGGGAAGGGCCGTATAGAGTCAGGAAGACACTTGGACGAGGATCGTACAATTTGGAAACCTTGGATGGGGTTGAGGTGCCCCGTACTTGGCATGCCTTGAACCTCAAAGTTTATTATGTTTGAGCTATCCTTGTAAGGATTCAGCTTTTTTATCTATTAATGAAGTAGAAATAAGGTCGACGAAACCATTTCAGAGTTTGCAAACTCCGAGTAGGAAGTAATGTATTATGTAAGGGCTGGACCCATTTCAAGACTTATTTATTCAGTTTGGTTTTCAATATTCTACTTGTTCTCTTCTTTTTTTGTCTGGAATGTATCAATGCATAATTAAATTGCAAGCTAGTAAAGGCCAAATACAAGTGACAAAAATTATCAAACATAAAGAGAATCCCAGAAAAGCATAAATAAGCCCGAAGGCTATAAGTTTAAGTTACAAAACATGAATGATGAAATCAAAAAGACGCCACGTAGGGCCGTCAAAAGAAAAATACTAAGCCTCGGGAGCTCGAGATGAGGCAGAATCCTCCTCGTTTCCTTGGGCCTTCGAACCCTTGGCTGCGCGTGGAGAAGAGGTGTGGGTAGTGTCGGAGTCTCTGCGAACCGGATTAGCCTCGGGATCTAGAATCCTATTCCCTTCAGTGGCCTCATCCTCACTACCCATGATAGGAGTAGGAACATGAGGATGTGGGCTAGGGAAGTCAGCATGAGAGAACAGCCCGGGATGTTTCTTCAACACGGCCTCTATGGCCTCATCCCAACCATCGGTGTACTGGGCTGGATAGAGCACCGCATCGTGCTTCTCCATCAAAGTTTGAAAGTCCTGGGAGTCCATATACTCGTCAATAAGGTCTTCTTTCTTGGCCCGCAAGTGCACCACCTCAGCCTGGGCTGCCTCCAACTGCTCTACTTTCCTTTTCAACTTATCTTCGACTTCTTCTACTTTGAGTTTCTTTTTTTGATACTTAGTCTCAAAAGACTTCGATTTGTTTTGCCAGGCTTTAGCCTGGTGAACCATGCCCTGAAAGTGAACGTTGGCCTGCAAGGGAGTTAGGTCAGTAGGGATTATAACATCAAATAATGGTAAATCAAGGAAAAAGAAGAATTCAAAAGGAAAAACATACCGAAGCCAAAGCCTGGGCGCCCAGATACTCGTTTTCCAGCATGTTTCCGCCCGTCACGAAATCTTTGTAGTCGACAGGAGTAATTGAGTTCAATGACCAATCCATTGAATGCTTGGTGGAGCCAACTACAGAGTCCATCTTCCTAAAGCCCCATGGAGGCCTATACACCGTCGATTGGACGTTCACCTGCACTGGTCCGTCTTCTTCATCAACAGCAATCAAGTCTTGTTTCTGCACTTTGTGTGGACGCAGAAAAGATGGTTCACTAGACTTGCCCCTCGTGTCAAGGGCCCTCTTTGCCCTCTTCATACGAGCCGTTTCCTCCTCGCCAGGGTCTGTCTCCCGCATGATTTTCATAACAGCTGCACACAATAACAAATTAAAACGTGGGTATGAGCTTATCTAGAAATAAAATGAACTCACGAAAGAGTAGAAATTACCTAAGTCAGAAATGGCAGAAAGGCCTACAGCCCTAAGAGATTCCTCATTGATGAGGTCCCAACTCAAAGTCTCACCATTGTCTTTGATTAGCTCGTCATAAGCCGCTTGCTCCTCAGTATTGAGAACTATCTTGTTAGGGTTGCCATCGGCCACCTGTAAGAACCCTAATTTTTGGTAATATTTTCTTTTATTTAATATCTTGTGACATTATCATTATGGAACCTTTCTAGTCATCCCTGTTGATTTATAGAATTGATTGTGTGAGAAACTGCGTTGTTGCATTTATGATGTAAGATATGCAGAGAGATTGTGAAGGCAAGAGTCTTACTGTTAGTAATATTTATAAAACTTGGAAATTGAGAATGGTTAGAGTATTAAAGGATTTATTAAGAATTATGACGAGGAATTTTGGACATTCGAGGAATTTACACAATAAGTACTTAAGGAATTATAGGGGAAATCTCTACGCGACGAAATATTATTACGAGAGAATAATTAAGTTACGATACGAAGTAAGGATTAAATAACAAGCATTGGTGGAAGAATAATATTACAAGGAAAGAAATTACATGCAAGTGCCATGTAACTAGATAGTTAGAAAAAGGAACTAGGAGACATAAAAGCAAATGTGAATAGTGACTAGCATGGTGGATGATGTACTAGGGGACACTAGGGTATGGAGGAAACCTAGGCTATGGCTTGGCACATGTGACTACTCCTTGTCAACCACAATAATACAAGCATGCTAGCCTTCTTTTTTATCATTTCAAACAAAACAAAACAAGAAAAACACTCCCCCCCCTTAACATAGCTCTCGGCCGAACTGATCTAGGAGAGAGGGAGAGGTTTTCTCTCCACCATTTCTTCATCCACAACCTTGAACAAGATTCCTAGGGCTTCCTTGCATCTTAGTAGAGGTATGGTATCAATTTCAAAGCCTTCTATCCATTGGTTTTTGAGTTATAGTTGTTGGAAGTTTAGAGAAATACTAACATAAGTTTATTATCCTTTAGATCTTGCATTGTGAGTGTTGTAGGAGGCCATCTAAGGTGTTTTTAAGTTGTATAAAGATTGTTCGAGGTCTCTAGGAGCTCAAGAAGGTATAAAATCTCAAACCACTCTTGGTTATGTGTTGTTCATGTAGTATGGTAGTAGATCCATGCATTTTAGGGGTTATCTTGAATGTATATGTATTGGATAGCATGGATCTTGAGTTTTGATGTTGAGATTGTGAATTTTATGACTATGGTTAATATATATATCTCCATGAGTGTTATGAGTCATGATCTAAGTGTTTTAAGTGGTGTTTATGTTATGGAAGCATGAAAAATGGTTGATCTAAGTGAATTGAGCTTGCTGAGTTTGTCCAGGAACTTTGATCTGTGTTGTAGCACGATTTTGAACACCCAAATGATGTCCCCTGATGTCCTACCTTATATTGTTGGAAAGATAATTGAATGTAGTTTCTGGATATGTAAGATTCATAGCTAGGTGATGTGTGGAGTTTTAGTTATGGACGGAGAAGTGAATTTTGTTTCTGGACTATGAACTGCATTAAGTGACCCCCTTGTGAACCTTGTTTAAACACCTTAAAATATGTTTGGGATCATGGAAAAATTTGAGAATGTAAGTAATGCAGTTGTGAAGACCACCCAAAAGGAATTGGATTAAAATATGAATTTTTGGATTTTATAAAAATGCTAGAGTAAAATTCGCGCAATGGAAAAAAGTCGATTAGTGGAACATTATTCTAGGGTTAGTGGTTATGGTTCGAACGTGGTAACTAAATTAAGTCGAGTAAGTGACGAGCGTAAACGAGTGATGTCATGGACTTATAGTGGGACTAGGGAGTCATAAGACGAAGTCGTTAAGTTAATTTCGTACCCCCTTAAAACCCCGTAATTAAAGAGAAATTGTTAAGGTACTAACGAACGATTATTGTTTATGTATAGATCGTTCGAATCCGCACGCTCGACCACCCCAACCAAACCAAGGCAAGTTTACTTTTCAAAACTTATCCATATACAAGGACTTTTACTGTTGTGTTTGTAGTTTTCAAATGATATCAAATGCTATGTTTATCGAAGTATTGATGCAATTGAGATTGAACAAGTACTTGTATGCTTTTACCCCTTGAACTTAGATTGAAATGTTTTCTTCGGACAACGACTCTAGCAATAGAGGTCGTGGTGGTCCGTATATACTATTGACCGGGGAGCGGTATATTATTATATCGTATCTATATTGCGAAAACCCGAAGGGTCATTCGGGTGGTATCGTATATTCAAATAATTATTATTATATCTTCGTAAATACTCGAAACCCTATCTTGGATTAAGAGTTTATTTTATCGAATAATTATTTTATTAATTCTAATATTAAATCTTAAAATATTATTTATTAATTACTGTTCATTATTTAAAGACAAGTTAATCCAAGATACTTTTAAAACTTCAAACTCGAACTCATTTGAACTCAAAACACTTTCGAAAACCCCCGGTCAGATTCTGCTTCTTGTATGATTTCAAGAATCATCGGTCGACTGACGTCGGACCCCAACTACTCTGCTTTCAATCAAAATCAAGTTTTAAAAGAAAAGAAAAAGGGACTCTGGCAGGTGTGGGAACCGTTGACGAACGATTCCCGGGATGTGTAAGCGGCCGTGAGCCAGGCGGTCCATCACTTATTATTCCGGCCCAGGTGTTGCCGAAGGATGATTACGGATGTAGTTTTCATCGAGGGTGATTACGGATGTAGTTTTCACCTGAGGGATAGTTACGGATGTAGTTTCTATCCTTCTACCGGTAGAGAAGACCCGCAGATTATTGGACTTGGATGTGGCGACTGATCATCGTCAATCCTTGTCAGGTTTTTATGTTTTCTTTAAGTCCCATTCCTCCATTTTGGAAAAATGCTTTGACACTGCTTCTTAGGCTTTTGTGCCAAGTTGCTGAAAGTGTTCTATTTTGATGAGAAAGATGTTGATTCAATGCAGTATCTAGAACTGCAAGTTTATTTTGAAAACGAGGGCACATGTTGTTGCACCTTCGAGATTTATCAATTATGACAAGTGATTTTATAACTGATTGATACAAACAAATATATCAACTGCCAATCATATGAGATGTATATTGCTTACCTTATATATATATTTCTTGCTGAGCTATAGTTGCTCACTCTTGCTTGTTTTCAAACTTTACAAACACAACAGCTAAGCGAAATGGCAAGACCCAGGCAGACTGCTCGAAAGCAGGTGACTAGGCCCGAGCCTCCACTTGAGATTCCACCGGTAGGCCCCATTAGCCGGATTGGTTGGCAGCTTTTGTTAGTACGTTTTATTTATCAGCATGACCTGTGCAAGGCAGTGTATCGTAACAAACTTTCAAGCCGCCAGCTTCGGTTCATATCGGAGTGTTGCTGGTAGCATAAATACTATTTAATTCGGTCTGTAATAACTCTGATAACTTATTTACTGTTTAATCAATGTGTGACGTTTCTGAGGCTCTAACCTGTGTGTGTGAGTGTGGTGTGAGTTTATTGTGGGGTCGATGGCTGTGTTATATATATTGTGTGCAAGAACAGGTATGTTATTAATGGAAAATGGACCGTGAGCGCCTAGATCTCCGACCCCGGATCTGGGGGCGTCACAGAAATGGTATCAGAGCGAGGTTACAGTTCTCAGAAACGATAGTAATTTAAGAAAACAACCCTAATAATAATAACAATAACAATAACCTTAATAACAACTTTAATAATACTTAGAACTCGCATCGAGTTTGTAGTCGGGTTATCGGATATAGCCCTGACTTTAAGGCCCGTGAGGGAACTACTCCTAAACCCTTCTTTTATGATTAGTGACCCACTTTATTTCCCTTGTGTAGATGGATGAGATACCAGACCCTGAGGCTTTCGAGAGGGGGCATGATGAGGCCCTGATGAGAGAGGCCGAGGACCCTGAGGAGGATATGGGTGCTGACTCCGAGCTTGGCCCCTTGATTACAGTGATAGATAGTACTGATGATGAGGATCCCGTTGAGGAGCCCTTTGAGCCCGAGCCAGAGCCTGTTACCCCATCTCCTGTAGCTACTGATGAGGAGAGTGTGAGATCCGGCGAGGGTCATGTTGTGTCACCCCCACCTTCTCCACAGACATCTAGCCCTGTTTCATCAGACGGTGACTCTGAGGATGACACTTCTGGCGAGGAGGAGCTTGACCCTACCCCTGCTCCTGCTCCTGCTGCTGCTGCTGCACCTACTCTTGTTCCGGTCATACCACCTCCACCGGCGGACCTACCCCCAGTGTCTGGTACTGAGCATGCTTACGTGGTACAGTTTTTGACCCGAGACTTACTATCTGCAGAGGCCCGACTTAACGAGGCGAGGCGGGCACTAGTGGAGGAGCGCGAGGCGCGCTTGAGGATCCAGGCTGAGATGAGGACCACTGTTGCTAGGAGGACTAGGGCTCGACTCCACAGGATCGAGATGAGGAGTCGCGATAGGATTCTTGGTTTAGGGATCCGCGGGGGCGGAGTGATCCAGGCTAGGGATGCTAGACGTGTTGTGCGTCGTGCATTTGCCCGAGTGAGGACCTTGCTCCGTCGCGGCGCGGCCCCGTGATGTGTACTTATAGCTCAGTCTCCTAGGTTCAGATGACATTAGTGTGTCGATTTTGCGGGATAGTTGACTTGTGCAGTGGTATCCTTTCTGACCAGTGGATGAGTAGACTGACCTACAGATATGTAGATGTGACTTCGGGTAGTATGTATGGATGTAGCCCTACTTTTGTGTAGCCTGACTATTCGGATGATGTATTTGTATTTGTTCCACTTTTGCTAGACGTTGACATCGGAACTATGTATTTGGCTCTAACATCCAAACTTGTGATAACCCTTGTACCGTACTTATTTAGTTTCAGTTTCTTTAATATTGCCTCAACTGCTTTACTTCCGATGCCATGCTTTACTGTTTTGATATACAACTGTGATTATACAATTGCTACAAGCCACAAATACAACCATACTGTTTCAAATTTACGATATGCGATTTCAAATTATTTTCTACAATTTCCAAAAATGTTCCTATAATCTTTAAAAAATAAATTCTTTCAAAAAAAAAATGTGTGTTTTGAAATTTTGAAAAAAAAAAAATATTTTTGAGGTTTCAAAATTTTGAAAACTCTTGTAAATGTTTTCGTATCCCAAAGGGATCTTTTCCCCCCAAAAATGTTTGACATTTTGTCTCCAACAACGGATTATTAAAACTTTTGCACTTCCACCCTTATGAGGAGGGACGATACGCTCCTGAACCGTGCAAACGCTGTCAGGTAATTGGAAAACCCTAACCCCTTTCTTGTTTTATTATCAGAATCATGCCACCCAGAAGAATGAACACTCGAGCCCACCCGATTAGTTCTGAGGGCCAGGGTAGCCACCATGGAGCCGGAGGCCACCAGAACCGTGAAGGGGAGAATGTCAACCTGAGTGATAATGAGGGCAACGATCATAACCTGTTTGATGACTCTGAGTATGAAGAAGAAGAAGCTGGTGATGATACCCGAGAGGTAGAACATCCTAGGGGAGGCCCTATGGAACAGTTCATGGAGTTACTTAGGCAGAACTTGGACCGTCCCCCAGTTCAGCAACCACCCCAGAATGCCAATGCTAATGCTTTCAGGAACTTCAAATCCCTGAAACCCCCAGAATTTAAAGGAACTGCCGACCCTGTCGAGGCAAGGGTCTGGCTGAAGGAAATGGAAAAATCTTTCGAGATACTAGGTGTCGCTGAAGAGCAGAAGACTGTTTTCGCCACTTACCTTCTGAAGGGTGAGGCGAACTATTGGTGGGAAGCTAAGAAGAATTTGGAAGGAAGAGGTGTGGTAACCTGGGAGAGATTTAGCGAGCTGTTTTTGGAGAAGTACTTTCCTAGGTTCATGGAAACGCAAATGGAGCTAAAGTTTTTGGAGCTGAAACAAGGAAACATGACAGTGGCCGAGTATGAGGCCAAATTTACTGAGTTGTCAAGGTTTGTGCCGGAGTATGTGAACTCTGAGGCAAAGAGGGCCCGAAGATTTCAATTAGGGCTAAAACAATGGATTCAGAATCGTGTGGCGGTTCTTGAGCTGACAGACTATGCCACCCTGGTACAGAAAGCGTCAATTGTTGAAGCTGGAAGTGAGCAGATGCAGAAGGAGAGGGAAGGGAAGAAGAGGAAGTTGGATAGCCGAAAGGGAAACTCTGCTGGTGGGAGCTTTCCGAGCAAATTTAAGCGAGGAACAATGTCCCAACCAAGCGGGAACTTTGGAACCAAGAGAGCTGAAAGTTGGAGTGTGGGCCAGAGCGGCCGACCACAGGGATCATCTTACTCTACCCCATCCCGAGCCCAACCCCCAGAATGCAACAAATGTGGAAGGAAACATGCGGGCGTGTGCAACCTGCAAGATGTGAAATGCTTCAAGTGTGGGCTGACTGGGCATTATGCTAACGCCTGTCGCGGAACCAGTAACAACCTGAGTGTTGGAGGTAATTGCTTCAAGTGTGGGAAACCAGGGCACCGAATGAGGGAATGTATGTCCTCTGGGCCAGCTGCATCAAGAGTGAGTGGAACTGCTTCTAACAAGGCCCCTACTGCAAGAACTTTTAACATGACGGTGCAGGATGCCGTGAGGAACACGGATGTGATTGCAGGTACCCTACTACTCAACTCAGTTAAAGCAAATGTTTTATTTGATTCGGGAGCTACCAAGTCTTTCGTATCTCTAGATTTTGTATGTCGGTTAGGCCTTAAGACTGAACCATTGAAAGACAGATTGCAAATAGAGATAGCTAATCATGAAATCATTCCCGTTAGCCGAGTATGTCCAGATTGCGACCTAGAAATAGGAGGGCGACACTTTCGGGTAGACTTAATACCTTTTAAACTAGGGGAGTTTGACGTAATAGTAGGTATGGATTGGTTAACAACCCATGGAGCCCAGATTGATTGTGTCAAGAAGAAAGTAAGTTTGAGACTGCCAGGGGACGAGGAAGTAGTATTTAGTGGGAAACGGCAAAGCCAAAAGTTCCTGACTATGATTCAAGCTAAGAAGCTGTTACGTAAAGGATGCGAAGCATATTTAGCCTATGTGAAGGATACCAAGAAGGAGGCACCAAACCTGCAGGAAATCCCTGTCGTCAATGAGTTCGCGGATGTATTTCCGGATGATCTTCCCGGACTACCACCCGATAGGGACATCGAGTTTGCTATAGACTTAGTTCCGGGTACGGCCCCAATTTCGAAAGCCCCATATCGGCTAGCCCCAGTGGAGATGAAAGAGCTGGCCACTCAGTTACAAGAGTTATTGGATAAAGGGATGATAAGACCTAGTGTGTCACCGTGGGGAGCCCCGGTGTTATTCGTGAAAAAGAAGGACGGCAGCATGAGATTATGTATAGACTACAGGGAGTTGAACAAGGTGACTATTAAGAATAAGTATCCCTTGCCCAGGATAGATGACCTGTTTGACCAATTGAAAGATGCAGTTTATTTCTCCAAGATTGATTTGCGGACCGGGTACCACCAGTTAAAGATTAAACCAGAAGATATACCAAAGACGGCCTTTCGCACCCGGTATGGACACTATGAGTTCCTAGTGATGTCATTTGGGTTAACGAATGCCCCTGCAGCTTTCATGGACTTAATGAATCGAGTCTTCAAGAAATACTTGGACAAGTGTGTTATAGTCTTCATCGATGATATCTTAATTTATTCCAAGACGAAGGGGGAACATGCAGAGCACTTGAGGATTGTATTGGGAGCATTGAGAGAAGAAAAGCTGTACGCTAAGTTCTCGAAGTGCGAATTTTGGTTGAAGGAAGTTCAGTTTTTAGGACATGTGATCAGCGAACAAGGTATTCTAGTGGACCCAGCCAAAATAGAGGCTGTATCAAATTTGGAGAGACCAACCACTCCGACAGAGGTGAGAAGTTTCATAGGACTGGCTGGCTACTATAGGAGATTTGTCCAAGACTTTGCAAAGATAGCAGCCCCTTTGACCCGACTAACTCGCAAGACCGAGAAGTTTGTGTGGACTGAAAAATGCGAAGAGAGCTTTCAAGAGTTGAAAAAGAGGTTGGTGACAGCACCAGTACTAGCCCTACCTGATGATAAGGGAGATTTTGTGATTTATAGTGACGCATCCCATAAAGGTTTAGGGTGTGTGCTTATGCAGCACGGTAAGGTGATTGCTTATGCGTCCAGACAACTTAAGGAATATGAGATAAGATACCCCACCCATGATTTGGAATTAGCAGCGATAGTTTTTGCTTTGAAGATCTGGAGACATTATCTTTACGGAGAAAAGTGTGAAATCTACACGGATCACAAGAGCTTAAAGTACATATTCACTCAGAAAGAGTTAAACATGAGGCAGAGGAGATGGTTAGAGCTAATCAAAGATTATGACTGTGAGATTCATTATCACCCAGGGAAGGCCAACGTGGTGGCCGATGCACTTAGCCTAAAGGAGAAGCTTAAGATGATAACGTCAGTGGACGAATTGATCAAGGACCTTGAGAAACTGGAGATTGAAGTGAGGCTACCAGGAATTGGAAAAGAGAGTCTAATGGAAATAAAAGTTCAACCACCGTTATTGGAAAAGATTAAGTTGTGCCAGGAAAAGAAGATGGAAGAAGAAAAGAATTCGATGGAGAAAATCTTGACTGGCGAAGAAATTAAGTGTGAGAAGGACGGGAATGGAATTATGAGGTACGCATCTAGGATATGGATTCCAAACGTTCAAGAGTTAAAAGATGAGATTTTGCAAGAGGCTCATAGTTCGAGGTACTCAATTCACCCTGGAGGCACTAAGATGTATAGGGATCTGAGAGAATACTATTGGTGGCCTAATATGAAAAAGGACGTGGCAGAGTGGGTAAGTAAATGCTTGACATGTCAAAGAGTAAAGGCCGAACACCAGAGGCCCAGCGGATTGTTGCAACCCTTAGAGATACCCGAGTGGAAGTGGGAGCAGATTGCGATGGACTTTGTGGTCGGATTACCAAGGACCAAGACGAATCATGATGCCATTTGGGTAATTATCGATAGGTTGACCAAGTCAGCACATTTTCTTCCAATCAACGAGAGATATACTGTCGACAAGCTGGCAGATATCTACCTAAAGGAGATCGTGGTTAGACATGGGGTTCCTGTGAGCATTGTATCAGATAGAGACCCGAGATTCAACTCCAGGTTCTGGAGAAGTTTTCAGGATTGTGTGGGGACTAAGTTAAACATGAGTACTGCATACCATCCCCAAACAGACGGACAGAGTGAGAGAACCATCCAGACCATCGAGGACATGTTGAGGGTATGTGCCATTGATTTTAAGGGAAGTTGGGATGACCACTTGCCGTTGATCGAATTTTCCTACAACAACAGTTACCATGCGAGTATAGGCATGCCCCCATATGAAGCTTTATACAGACGAAGATGTCGGTCTCCCTTGTGTTGGGAAGAAGTTGGAGAGCGGAAGATTTTAGGGCCTGAACTGGTCCAACAGACGAGGGAAACTATCGAGCTCATAAGAGGACGGCTGGTAGCAGCCCAAGACAGACAGAAGAAGTATGCGGACCAGACCCGCAAAGACAAAGAATATGAAGTAGGAGAGTTTGTGATGTTGAAGGTATCGCCGTGGAAGGGATTGATGAGATTTGGTAAGAAGGGAAAACTAAGCCCGAGATTTATTGGACGTTTTGAGATCTTGAAACGAGTTGGGAAGTTAGCCTATGAATTGGCTTTACCCCCGAGCTTACAGCAAGTACATAACGTGTTCCATGTGTCCATGCTACGACCGTACCATACCGACTTCCGACATGTGATAGAACATGATCAAGTGGATCTGCAACCAGACTTGACATATGTAGAGCAACCCGTAGAAATCATGGATAGAAAAGAACAGGTACTGAGGAACAAGGTTGTCAAACTAGTGAGAGTCTTGTGGAGGAATCAGAATGTCGAAGAATCAACATGGGAACTAGAAAACGCAATGCGTGAAAAGCACCCCCAACTGTTTTCAACCTGATTCCGGGACGGAATCCTTTTAAGGAGGGGAGGCTGTAGAACCCTAATTTTTGGTAATATTTTCTTTTATTTAATATCTTGTGACATTATCATTATGGAACCTTTCTAGTCATCCCTATTGATTTATAGAATTGATTGTGTGAGAAACTGCGTTGTTGCATTTATGATGTAAGATATGCAGAGAGATTGTGAAGGCAAGAGTCTTACTGTTAGTAATATTTATAAAACTTGGAAATTGAGAATGGTTAGAGTATTAAAGGATTTATTAAGAATTATGACGAGGAATTTTGGACATTCGAGGAATTTCCACAATAAGTACTTAAGGAATTATAGGGGAAATCTCTACGTGACGAAATATTATTACGAGAGGATAATTAAGTTACGATACGAATTAAGGATTAAATAACAAGCATTGGTGGAAGAATAATATTACAAGGAAAGAAATTACATGCAAGTGCCATGTAACTAGATAGTTAGAAAAAGGAACTAGGAGACATAAAAGCAAATGTGAATAGTGACTAGCATGGTGGATGATGTACTAGGGGACACTGGGGTATGGAGGAAACCTAGGCTATGGCTTGGCACATGTGACTACTCCTTGTCAACCACAATAATACAAGCATGCTAGCCTTCTTTTTTATCATTTCAAACAAAACAAAACAAGAAAAACACTCCCCCCCTTAACATAGCTCTCGGCCGAACTGCTCTAGGAGAGAGGGAGAGGTTTTCTCTCCACCATTTCTTCATCCACAACCTTGAACAAGATTCCTAGGGCTTCCTTGCATCTTAGTAGAGGTATGGTATCAATTTCAAAGCCTTCTATCCATTGGTTTTTGAGTTATAGTTGTTGGAAGTTTAGAGAAATACTAACATAAGTTTATTATCCTTTAGATCTTGCATTGCGAGTGTTGTAGGAGGCCATCTAAGGTGTTTTTAAGTTTTATAAAGATTGTTCGAGGTCTCTAGGAGCTCAAGAAGGTATAAAATCTCAAACCACTCTTGGTTATGTGTTGTTCATGTAGTATGGTAGTAGATCCATGCATTTTAGGGGTTATCTTGAATGTATATGTATTGGATAGCATGGATCTTGGGTTTTGATGTTGAGATTGTGAATTTTATGACTATGGTTAATATATATATCTCCATGAGTGTTATGAGTCATGATCTAAGTGTTTTAAGTGGTGTTTATGTTATGGAAGCATGAAAAATGGTTGATCTAAGTGAATTGAGCTTGCTGAGTTTGTCCAGGAACTTTGATCTGTGTTGTAGCACGATTTTGAACACCCAAATGATGTCCCCTGATGTCCTACCTTATATTGTTGGAAAGATAATTGAATGTAGTTTCTGGATATGTAAGATTCATAGCTAGGTGATGTGTGGAGTTTTAGTTATGGACGGAGAAGTGAATTTTGTTTCTGGACTATGAACTGCATTAAGTGACCCCCTTGTGAACCTTGTTTAAACACCTTAAAATATGTTTGGGATCATGGAAAAATTTGAGAATGTAAGTAATGCAGTGGTGAAGACCACCCAAAAGGAATTGGATTAAAATATGAATTTTTGGATTTTATAAAAATGCTAGAGTAAAATTCGCGCAATGGAAAAAAGTCGATTAGTGGAACATTATTCTAGGGTTAGTGGTTATGGTTCGAACGCGGTAACTAAATTAAGTCGAGTAAGTGACGAGCGTAAACGAGTGATGTCATGGACTTATAGTGGGACTAGGGAGTCATAAGACGAAGTCGTTAAGTTAATTTCGTACCCCCTTAAAACCCTGTAATTAAAGATAAATTGTTAAGGTACTAACGAACGATTATTGTTTATGTATAGATCGTTCGAATCCGCACGCTCGACCACCCCAACCAAACCAAGGCAAGTTTACTTTTCAAAACTTATCCATATACAAGGACTTTTACTGTTGTGTTTGTAGTTTTCAAATGATATCAAATGCTATGTTTATCGAAGTATTGATGCAATTGAGATTGAACAAGTACTTGTATGCTTTTACCCCTTGAACTTAGATTGAAATGTTTTCTTCGGACAACGACTCTAGCAATAGAGGTCGTGGCGGTCCGTATATACTATTGACCGGGGAGCGGTATATTATTATATCGTATCTATATTGCGAAAACCCGAAGGGTCATTCGGGTGGTATCGTATATTCAAATAATTATTATTATATCTTCGTAAATACTCGAAACCCTATCTTGGATTAAGAGTTTATTTTATCGAATAATTATTTTATTAATTCTAATATTAAATCTTAAAATATTATTTATTAATTACTGTTCATTATTTAAAGACAAGTTAATCCAAGATACTTTTAAAACTTCAAACTCGAACTCATTTGAACTCAAAACACTTTCGAAAACCCCCGGTCAGATTCTGCTTCTTGTATGATTTCAAGAATCATCGGTCGACTGACGTCGGACCCCAACTACTCTGCTTTCAATCAAAATCAAGTTTTAAAAGAAAAGAAAAAGGGACTCTGGCAGGTGTGGGAACCGTTGACGAACGATTCCCGGGATGTGTAAGCGGCCGTGAGCCAGGCGGTCCATCACTTATTATTCCGGCCCAGGTGTTGCCGAAGGATGATTACAGATGTAGTTTTCATCGAGGGTGATTACGAATGTAGTTTTCACCCGAGGGATAGTTACGGATGTAGTTTCTATCCTTCTACCGGTAGAGAAGACCCGCGGATTATTGGACTTGGATGTGGCGACTGATCATCGTCAATCCTTGTCAGGTTTTTATGTTTTCTTTAAGTCCCATTCCTCCATTTTGGAAAAATGCTTTGACACTGCTTCTTAGGCTTTTGTGCCAAGTTGCTGAAAGTGTTCTATTTTGATGAGAAAGATGTTGATTCAATGCAGTATCTAGAACTGCAAGTTTATTTTGAAAACGAGGGCACATGTTGTTGCACCTTCGAGATTTATCAATTATGACAAGTGATTTTATAACTGATTGATACAAACAAATATATCAACTGCCAATCATATGAGATGTATATTGCTTACCTTATATATATATTTCTTGCTGAGCTATAGTTGCTCACTCTTGCTTGTTTTCAAACTTTACAAACACAACAGCTAAGCGAAATGGCAAGACCCAGGCAGACTGCTCGAAAGCAGGTGACTAGGCCCGAGCCTCCACTTGAGATTCCACCGGTAGGCCCCATTAGCCGGATTGGTTGGCAGCTTTTGTTAGTACGTTTTATTTATCAGCATGACCTGTGCAAGGCAGTGTATCGTAACAAACTTTCAAGCCGCCAGCTTCGCTTCATATCGGAGTGTTGCTGGTAGCATAAATACTATTTAATTCGGTCTGTAATAACTCTGATAACTTATTTACTGTTTAATCAATGTGTGACGTTTCTGAGGCTCTAACCTGTGTGTGTGAGGGTGGTGTGAGTTTATTGTGGGGTCGATGGCTGTCTGTAATATATATTGTGTGCAAGAACAGGTATGTTATTAATGGAAAATGGACCGTGAGCGCCTAGATCTCCGACCCCGGATCTGGGGGCGTCACACCACCTTACCAAAGGAGCTTCGGAAAAGGGTGCCCCAATCATTCCCTTTCCAAACCAAGTACATAAACTCTTCCTTCCATTTAGGGTTGTTGTCAATAATCGAGTGACCATTGAAGATATGTGGGATTTTAGGGCGCTGTCTAACGTAGACCCACCCCGGTTGGCTAGAGGAGCTATTATAGAATTGAAATATTTTTCTAAACAAAGGAACAGAAAGAGGAAACTTGTTCCTAAGACACAACACCATAAAACACAAAATGGATCGCCATGCGTTTGGGGGGAGTTGGCATGGGCTGATCTGAACGTCGGCCAAAAGTTTGGGAATAAACTCGTGGAAAGGGAACCTAAGCCCAGCTATGAGGGCATCCCTAAAAATGCATAACCCATTGGGCCTCCAATGACAAGGCCTGTCACCAGGCCCAGCCATAACAAGTCTATATGGAGAGTTAATTGCATAAGTTTTGTTGTAATTTTTAATTATGTCATCATCATGAAACTTGTTACAACAATTATAAGCATCTAAATCAGCTAGAGAAGGGTGATCATCTCCACGCAAGTTGATCATTTCAGTTAAACTCATATAAGAAGAACGAATTTCGATGTCGTTACCTCTTTTGGAAGCTGAATTCATTTTTAGAAGGCGTCGTGCAGATTGGTCCGCCATTGATCTTCAAGGTATGAATGCTCAAGCCCAGAAATTCAGTTAAAGAAGATAAAGATGCAACAGAAAGCCCAGAAAAATCTTCAAAAGAAACCCAGAAACCGGCAGAAACTCGCCTGAAAACGAAGAAATCGCTGGGAAAAATCGTCGGGAATCGCCTTAACTTGAGAGAAATGACTAAGAAAATTTTTAGGGGAAAGTATAGTATGTTAGAGTGAAGTGAGAAATGAATCTTACTCCACCTTCTTATAGGAATTTTGTAACTGGCTAATAGCCGGTTAAAATTCCAAATAGCTGGCAATAGCCGGTTAAGGCCCGTTGAGAGGCCCATAGGCCCAAAGAGCAGGAAGGATCTAGAAGAACTATAAATTTCCTAGTAAATACAGGGGGTTAAGGCCCAATAGGCCCAATAAGCCCAGTATTGCGTTTATTCGACCAGGATCCAGATCGAAATGTCGACCAGGAATCTTGGTCGAAATGAGCTAGACCAGAGTGTCCAAATTGCGTTTATTCGACCAGGATCCTGATCGAAATGTCGACCAGGAATCTTGGTCGAAATGAGCTAGACCAGAGTGTCCAAATTGCATTTATTCGACCAGGATCCTGATCGAAATGTCGACCAGGAATCTTGGTCAAAATGAGCTAGACCAGAGTGTCCAAATTGCATTTATTCGACCAGGATCCTGATCGAAATGTCGACCAGGAATCTTGGTCGAAATGAGCTAGACCAGAATGACAGAATGGCATTTATTCGACCAGGATCTTGATCGAAATGTCGACCAGGAATCCTGGTCGAAGTGCCATCGACTAGAGTGACAAAATGGCATTTATTCGACCAGGATCCTGATCGAAATGTCGATCAGGAATCCTGATCGAAGTGCCATCGACCAGGACGACAGAATGGCCATATATCGACCAGGATCCTGATCGAAAATTCGACCAGGAATCTTGGTCGAAATGCCTCAGACCAGGATGCCAAAATTGATTTTATTCGACCAGGAATCCTGATCAAAAATTGTGAAGACCTTTTTCTGATTTTTCCTGCAAAAAGCGATTTCTTTGAAAAGAAATTTTAGAAATTATGGCATCGACGAAATGCTCGTGAGAATAAGAAAAAGTGCAAGGAAGTTATTAAATTTCTTTAAGGCATAAAAATTGTTGTTTACCCTCGAATAAGGCAGATCGTCGTAAATGTGTAGGTCGCTCCACACTTTACGTTTAAGACGATATCCGTGAAACACTAGTGTACTAAAAATCCCCGAATTAGGGTAGATTGTCCCAGGTAAGGGATGAATCAAACCCCAAGTCTCGATAAGAACCAATTATAACTTCAATGAAAACCTGATCAGTTTTCCTAGAAGTTGGGGGGCAAATGATATGGGCTGAAAATAAAGCCATAAAGACACCTTTAATGATACATTAAATAAACCTAGGTTGGTCCAAAGACAAGGCCCAGTTATAAGGCCCAAAAACCCTAATTATGATAATAACTCGTAATTAGATAAATCATCCAATATGAGATTCGGTTATCGAGTCCCAAAGGAAACCAAATCATCCCGGGAGTGGTCTCCAAGGAATACAGCTGCAATGCTTATCCACGTTCTACCCGGAAGGATCCAGAATTCTACCTAAAATAGGTATCTTGTCCACCAAGATACCAAACCCTACTATAATTCTCAGGCTTCTCAGCCTATATAGAGGGCCAGACCCCTCATCCTAGAACTACGTTTTTTGGCTTGATTCTTGATATTTGCAAGATACGTAGGCATCTTGTGAGGACCCGAGTTAAGTCACGAAACACTTGATCAGCCATTAAAGCTCGAAGCTCTCATAAACCCTAGCATTCAATACGCAATAAATACACCCTATTTTTCGTTCCACAACAATAATGGTCGTGACAAAAATAATTGAGGGAATTGTGTTATTCGAAGATAAGTAAAGTAACTTACTTGCAGAAAAAAAAGATTTATATTTATTACATATTTTTTATAAAAATAAATACTTATTTTGAAAAATAAGATAACTACATCTTCATCTTGATTTTCTTCATATCTTCGTTTTTTTTCCTTCATTTTTAATAGAAAAAATGGATATATTAAATATAGGAGAAAATGAACTAATTCATCACTATACTATTGGAATTTTCAATTGAATCATCAATAAAAAAATATACAATTACATCATAGAATTATACTTAACTTGTAATCATATTGCTGAACTCTAAAATATTTGCACGATCGCTAAAATGTTTTAATTATTAACGGAGGACCGTTAAATTTTTCCAAATCAGCTGTGACGTGGACGTCATGTCAGGCGTTACGTTAGAACTTAAAATTTTGAACCTAATTCATCATTAAACGATATTCCAACTTTCAAATGGATCATCGAGTGAAAAAAAATATTTTTTTGGAAAAATTTTAAATTTCTTTTTTATATAAAAAGTAGAGTATTATTTTTTAATTTAATTAAATTGTAATCATACAAAAAAAATATTCAACAATTATTTAAATATTTGCTCCACTTGATTCATTTTACAAGTATGTTAATTAAATGCGGTATATTTCATTTTAATTTTTTATTAATTTTTAATTACTAAAAGAATTCGGAGAAAATTTATCATAAATCAGAATTCTTTGATTTTGAATTTTTCGAAAAGATCTTTTTTCACTATAAGTTTCATACTTTAAAATTGTCCAGAAAATATCGTTTGGAGAGTCAAAAAATTTTAAAACGCATATAGATCTTTTATAAAAAAAAATATTGAATTGTATCGATTTACATGCATATGAATTAAATGAGAATGCACAACTTTAAATTTAATTAAAGTGTTATCATGCAGAAAATAAAAGTCAAACATTCAAAAAATTTATACTTTTGCTACGATTAATTGATGTTGAAAAAAAATACAAGAAAAATATGTTATTTAATAAATGTTCATTTGTTTATATCGATTTAAAACTAAATGTATTAGATAAGTAATTTTTATTTTAAATTTAATTAAATTGTAAACATTTAGGAAAAATTTAAATTCATAAAATTTATTTTTTTGATATAAATCATTAAAAAAATTTTGTTAAATTTTTTGAATTAAACTTAAAATTGGTTAATGACTTGTTTGAAACTTATACAAAGTTGAGTGACGAATTTGGTGTCAAACTTTTATTTCTGTATGTCACGTTAACGCCTACATCATTTTTTCGTTAGGATTTTTAACAGAAATATTGGTGTAAATCTAAATGAAAATTTTGCGTTATTCAAATATTCGTTTAAAATTTTTTTGGATCAATGATTTAACTGAAAATTTCACAATAATATAAGGGAAATGCTAACCATAGCCCTAAGGGTTATGGTTAAGCATTAAACACTCTTATATTTTCAACATCTTTTGTAAGGTTTTTAGTTTATCAATGTCTCTTTGGAACACAAATTTAATTTTCCAAGTAATAATAATGGACCCCCTGCATTCACATTAATTTCCAACGTTAAAAACATTCCAAATTTCTAAATAATCATATTGAATTTCGTGCAAAATTAATGTATTAAGTACAAAACTGATATATTAAATGCATTTATCCATCTACATTTAACCATAACCTTAAAGGTTATGTTTAACGTTACACATAGTATAATGATTGTTTAACCATAGCCCTAAAGGTTATGTTTAGCGTTACACATAGTATAATGATTGTTTAGCTCATTTCGAGTGTTGGCCGGAGAAGAAGGCCCTAGTAAGGAAGTTGGAAGCGGCTGAAATGAGGATGTTGCGGTGGTCCTGTGGGCGCACGATGTTGAACAGAATCCCTAATGCGGTGTTTAGGAGCGAGCTTGAAGTGACACATTTTTCTGCGAAACTTAGGGAAGGAAGGTTGAGATGGTTCGGCCACGTCCGGAGGAGGCTAGTTGAAGCCCCAGTGAGGAGGGTCGAGAATCTTTCGGTTGGTGGGGCGAGGAGGAGAGGCAGACCGAGGAAGTCGTGGGAAGAGCAGCTCAGGCTGGATTTGAAGGCCTTAGACTTAAATGAGACCGTGTGTGCGGATAGGTCTGCTTGGAGGCGACATATCAGAGTGGTGGATTCTCTTTTAGGGTGCGGATCGGTTGTCGAGAGCCTCAGAATTGGTTTGGCTAGGTTAGCGATTTTGTAGTAGTTCGACTTTAGCGTTCTCACTTTGCGTTTTTAGTGTCTTCTGTTTCCTGGTTTTGCAGTTACAGGGATCCTGGCTCGGTGCTGTCTCACTGCAGGTTTTTCGTGTGATTGGAGCGCTTCAAGTTATGAGTATCATAAATCCTTGCAGATAAGTATGCCCCATGTGGAGAACGCCATGGGCTCAGGTATGGCTTTGATCATTTCCGTATCAGCTGGTTTCCTTTGTATTTATCACACCCTTTGTATGTCGTGCACTTAGCCGAGGGTCTTCACAGAAACAGCCTCCCCGCTTTAAAAGTGGGATATGGTCTGCGTACATCCTACCCTCCCCAGACCCTGCTCTGAGCGGGATATACTGGGTACGTTTGGTTTGGTTTGGTTTTACTCATGAATATTCGGGTCAACAGAAGAACAGCAGCGGTTAGTATATAAATGCTGGCAACTTTTAATTCCTCCCTCCATTTTTACTGATTACAGTAATAATTACCCCCAATCTTTCTCTCTCTCTCTCTCTTTTTTTTTCTAAGTATTTCTGTAACTAAATAAATTTTGAGATTTCTTCAATTTCACTCATTCTCTTTGCACTTGTCATTCTTCCGCTATTCCATTGCTTTCATCTTCACCAAAGCCCATAATCTTTTACTTAAACCCAAATCCAACCTATACACACAATCACATTTTACTATATCATATCACCAGGTTTTGTTATTGATTAGAATTTATAAGGTGTTTATAGATCATAGTTAGGGTTTGTAGTTTTGATTGATCTGTAATTAATGGATCAACAATCACGTCCACCCAATCACCCATTGACCTACGATGAAGTTTCAATGGAGCATAGCAAGAGCTTCGTCAAAGCTTTGCAGGTCTCTCTCTCTCTCTCTCTCTCTCTCTCTCTCTCTCTCTCTCTCTCTCTCTCTCTCTCTCTCTCCCTCTCTCTCCCTCTCTCTCCCCTCTCCCCCTCTCTATGTTATATGTATTATTTCTGTTTCTGTTACACTCAGATCTGACTCATTGGTTCTATACGACAGCTGCGTTTTCGTTTTCTAATTGCGGTTTAGTTAGGTTGATTATTCCTATTTTCTGAAAGGAGATTGACTTTGTTGTGTACATGATTGACTTTGTTGCGATAACTTGATATTTTTCAATTGGCAGTTTGTTATTGTGCTGGGATGTCGAGATCATAGGCATTTTTTGTGAATTTTACTTTGGCTGGATCACTGAATTAAGTCAATATCGGTGAACTAGTAATAATGTTTAGTTGAATTTGGCCCGTGCTTGAAATCGAGATATCTATTGCGAATAAGTTGAGCTTGTACAACTGGATTATAAGGATGTCTAGTCAAGTTTGCAAGTAGTGTTGGCCTTAGAGGACTGTGCTTTTTTTAGTTCGTATAAGGGAGTGCCAAGTTATGCATTTATTTGATCTTTTTAGAAAATTTATATGAATATATATATTTCAAGTACGTATACAATTCTTTGAATTTCTTCATCTCTTTCAAACAAGTACACCAGTAAGTACTTCCCAGTATTTTGGAAAATTTAAAAATGCAATAATCTATTCTGGCGCAAGCTATCACCTGGGGTCTTCTGTGTACTTTAGCTACTTCTGAGTATTTTAGCTTTAATTGTAATGCATTAGTGGCATTGGCGGTTAACCTCTAACTTTGGCAATGTGTGTAAGTGCTTAAAAGTGTTGCTTAAAAATAAGTGTCCGGTTATACTTTTCCTAATGTGATGAATTTAACGATTTCAGTGTTGTTCTCATTTGCATTTTGGTAAAAGCTAAATAGCTGTGCACATATAAAGCATCATCCATTTACACGTTTCTTTAATCTCGGTTAGAAGTATTACTTGAGCTACAATTCAACTTACTCAGAGCTATGTAATTTGTATGACATCTACTACTTGCTCACAGGTGATTAGTAGATGAAGTCATTTAGTAGAAATTTAATATATGTATACTCGTTTATGGGATTCAATTTCAGGAACTCAAAAACTTAAGGCCTCAACTTTATTCGGCTGCAGAATATTGTGAGAAGTCTTACCTTCACAGTGAGCAAAAACAAATGTAAGGCAGTGACTATCCTTATGGTTGCCTGTTTAGAACTTGATATATTTTTTGTCAGGCTTTTTGAGCCTTGATGTATGGCATTTTGGTTTAAAAGAGCTGGCAATTTCCTACCTTGTTGGTTCACTTCAAGTGATGCTATATATAGATAGAAAGCAGAAACCAGTAGCAACACATGTTAATCCATGATACTACCATCGTCTTATCATGTCAGCCTTTGAAATGTGAAATAAATCAAATTTCGTACATATTGTTAAACTTTGTGCATCTGCAAATGCAATGACAAATATTAAACAGGGTACTGGATAACCTGAAAGATTACACTGTACGGGCTCTTGTTAATGCAGTCGACCACCTGGGCACCGTTGCTTACAAATTGACGGACCTACTTGACCAACAAAATTTAGATGTCTCAGCAGTGGAGCTGAAACTTTCAAGTTTAGATCAGGTATTGGTGCTGCAATGTTGATTAGGTATTACTATTTAAAAATATATCATGCTGAAAGAAGCTGAAATGTTTATCCTTTTGATAAAGCAACTTTTGACATGCCAAACATATACTGAAAACGAGGGTCTAAGGCAGCAACAGCTACTTTCTATAATTCCAAGGCATCACAAACATTACATTTTGCCAAGTAAGAATGACTAGAATATGAATTAATCTGGACATTTGATCATTGATGATATCCATAACAATGTTACTGATTTTCTTTTAATTCCTGTGCTAGATTCTGTCAACAAAAAGGTACACTTTAGCCCACAAATGCCTGCCGATGCTAGACAAACTCTCCAATTAAAACCTCGGTTTGCTTCAGGTAGTGTCTCTTTCTGGACATGAATACTTGGTGCCTAGTCTTCTCTAGGGTCAGGATAATTCATATTTATCTATAATCTCTCAACTGAACTTAGGTACTCCACCGGTTAACACTTTGTCATGGCATTTAGCATCCGAAACCAAGTCTACCTTGAAAGGCACTCCACGATCAACAGTAAAGTGAGTTTGGCATATGAAGATGTTAATACTATATTTTCCTACTCAAGTTCTTATCATAGAAATGCAACATTACTTTCAAGATAGCTTGAACAGATTGTTTGTTATCTGTGCAGCAACGAAGATTTGAGATCTTCTGGCACGACTTTCGGGGCATTCAATTTATTAGGTATGCATGTCATATTGATATAGAATAGAACCTTGCAATTAGAAATGCTGTTGATTTGATGTTTATAGTCTTGCTTCCATGAAATGTATATGCAGACGAGAGTAGCCGGACAAAGTCTTCAACAGCTAATATTCACATGCCTAAAGTAGGGCCTGCTTCAGCTGCAGCTATGCATACATTGGGTGTCACACGGGTATCTCTTCTATTCAGCCAACTTCAGACATGCCTTTCATTTTTCTGAATGTACAGCTTGCAAATCAGAGTTATAAGGAGTTTCAATTGCATGCAGTTTAGGTTTGGCAAAGTGTTAGTTGTTTAGGTTTGCCTTTAGAATTGTGAAATTATTTCAAACTTAGGTGGCATTTTACGTGTAGGAAAGATGCTTGATCCGATATAGTCATATAGGTCATAGCTTTACCATGTCAGCTGGTACATATTGTCTTTTTGGCATCTGACTGCCTGAATTTAACATACACCATAATATTTGTACAGAGCATGAAGAAACGTCTAGCGCATTCTTATAATAAATTCAAACTGAAAGGAGATTTCTTTTGCAGGATCCTCTAGACAGCACTAAACCCATGACAGCGTTCAGATCGTTTGATGAACCTACTAAACGCGCGATCGTTCGCACCCCTGTTCGTAGCAAGAGTGTGCTATCAGCTTTCTTTGTTAAACAAAAGGGGAAGAAATTAAAGACATAAGGACTTGGATATGTCAGCTATAGGATTTCTACAGCCGTGTATTTGGGGAATTTCTCAAATTATCACTTCCTACACCTAATTCAATCAAGTTGGGAGGCTTAGTAAAGATTTGGAGGACTCAACCTTGTGCAAGTAAAATGAGCAGAATCATGTATAATCTTCTTTACTAGACTAATCTCAGATGATGTACAATGACAATGTACTGTATATTCTACTATTGACAAACATTTGCTATAAAATTTTCATGAAGTACAAAAGCATATGAATTGAAACTACATTTCTATACTCGTTGCGGCATTTCTATTTCCTAATAGAACTTTTTTCCTTATGGGCTCATATATTTTGATTCTTATCCTTCTTTTTACTTTTTGCATGTCAGCATGTGAAAGGGAAAATCCCTTCAAATATGATACTTTTCATGTAGATATTGTAGTATATGGGTTTGATGTGTCGGAGGTTGTCCTCGGGGTTCTCCCATGAGCCACTTGTTTTATAGGAACAAAATTTTTTAATCTCTTGCCTGAGGACAACCTCAGGTCCAGTTTTCTCCTGTAATATAATGCTGGTCCAGTTTCTCTTGTAATATAATGGTGTATATGTAACCTGTAGTCTGTTTAATCTAAACTTTAATTCATTAAATCCATTTCACAACACAAATGTAAACTTTAAAGAAAAGAGATTTCCCACTCTAAGAGCAAGTCCAACAATGTCCTAAATATTGTCCTAAACTAATAACAATGTCGTAGTGGTGCCTTAGAGCAAGTCCAACAAAGTCCTAGTTGGTGTCCTATAAATATAATAAAATATAGTATCCTAGTGATTTAAGTCATGATTTTTGTGTATCAATTCCAACAATATGCCTTATACTTGTGCCTTATAAATTAAAATAATAATATATTTAAACTAGAATTGGAGGGAAGAGAAAAAAGAGAGGAGAGAGAAGTGTAGAAAAGGAGGGAAGTTAATTTTTTATTGCTAAAAATGATTTAGGACAAGTATAAATGTGCCTTAAAAGTAGGGCATGAGATGGATGTCCTAGTGTTTTAAGGCACCACTAGGACATTGTTGGAGCACAAAAAGTGACTAAATATCATAAATATTGATTTAGGACAATATTTAGGACATTGTTGGACTTGCTCTTAAAACACTAGGACATCCATCTCATGCCCTTTTTTAAGGCACCTCAATACTTGTCCTAAATCATTTTTAACAATCAAAAATTAACTTCCCTCCTTTTCTACACTTATCTCTCCTCTCTTTTTTCCCTTCCCTCCAATTCTAATTCAAATATATTATTATTTTAATTTATAATGCACAAGTATAAGAGCATTCCCAATTCCCATCCCAATCCCAATCCCCATCCCCATCCCCATCCCCATCCTCATAATTTGAGAATTTGTTCAACTTTTCTTCTAAAATATTCCTCCATCCCATTCCCCATTTTGGGGTTTAGTTTTAGGGTCATAACTCAAGTCCCCATATTTTGGGACTTTGTTCATTCCCCCAAAAGCTTCCACAAACCCCCTCTCTCTTCATATAATAATATTAAATTGTATTTATAATAGTTGGTGAGTTTTGGTAGTTAAAATTGTAAGTGAAAGAGAGAGAAAGAAGTAATATAAAAAAGAATATAGGGATAGGGGAATGGAAAATGGGGAATGGGATGTAGAAACATTTTGATAATTTTGGGGATTTACTATTTTTATTTGGGGATTTACTATTTTTAGTAAGTTTTTGGGGTTGGAGATGGGGATGAGATGTGAATGCTCTAAGATGTTGGAATTGATACACAAAAATCATTATTTAAATAACTAGGACACTATATTTTATTATATTTATGGGACACCAACTAGGACATTGCAGGACTTGCTCTAATACTTTAAACCAGGAAGAGTGATAACATTTGCAATATTTTCTTGTATATAGTAGTGATACACTGTTTAGTGTTTACACAATCTTGAATCTTGATACACTGTTTACACAATCTTGAAAAATTTAAAAAACTTGAAAAAGTATTAGAATCTCTTTGGAAAATAGTTTTTAACTTTTTATCCCCAACCCCAAAATAGGGAAACTTCCAGACGGTGGCGGCAGACCTCCCCCGGTAACCTTTTTCACAAAACACTCAGTTCCACTTTACAACTGCGATCTCACTCAAATCTCATCAATTTCAACAACCCCATCAAAACACACACACACACACACACATGTATGTGCATATTACAATTTTCTTGATTTGATAAAAAAAAAATGTCTGGTTTTTTACACCAAAGGCCACTCCACAACTTACTAGACGAAGAAAATCAATACCCATTATCCCCACGATCACCCTCATATCCAAAGCCCAATTCAATCCTAACCCGAACCAATGTTCTAATCACCCTTTCTTTACTTGTAATCTTGGGTATTTTTGTTCCCTACATAAACCTTCCCTCAAGCCTTATAGTTACAACTTCAAGAGCCTCTTCAGAGTCTAAATGGAGAGATTACACTTTATCTGATGCAGTTAAAAACGTGGGTAAAAATGGGACAGTGATTGTTTGTGCAGTGAGTGAGCCTTACTTGCCTTTCTTGAATAATTGGTTGATTAGTATTGTGAGGCAGAAGCATCATGATAAAGTGCTTGTTATTGCTGAGGATTATGCAACTCTTTTTAAGGTTAATGAGAGATGGCCTGGTCATGCTGTGCTTGTTCCGCCTGCGCCCGATGCTCAGACTGCTCATAAGTTTGGCTCTCAGGTGTGGTTTTGTTGGTTCCTTTTCTTGGTGTTTGTGTGTGGTATATTTTCGACGTTTATGTTTTTTTCTGAGTTTTGATTTAGCTGATTTAAAGTTGCTAGTTGTTTTGGCTCATTTATTTATTGTTTAGTAATTAGTATTACACTCCTAGGGCCTCAACTCAAATTCTTGTCTCTGCGGATTAATGCTAGATAGATGGCTAAGGAAATTGACAATTTTTTCGAGTTCGAGTTAGAGTGCCTTGTGAATAAAGATGGGGCAGTAAAATTATTTTTAAGCTGGGTTAGGGACAGGGATTGCTTCTAAAGGGAAGTCAGCAAAAAAAGTCCAGACTTTCTAGCTAGCTTGTAGTAATATTAATTTTTAGTCTGATCATTACAAATTTAAGCTTGATAAATCAAGCATTCAGCCAATTAGCATCCTAAAGTTATGCTTCGCATAGAGTGGGTCGACTGCATTCAGGATAATTCACTATGTGGTTTGGCTCTATTTAATCTTTTGCAGGCGGTAAGCACTTGAGAATGGCCTGTCAGTGTTCTAGTTTGCATAGGTGAGACATGTATTTAGCCTTTGTGTCAACATGTCATTATGTATGGTCAGATTCCTACTCTCCATTGATAACTGTGTCAGCTACTATGAAACTGGGGGATTTCTATCTATTGCTTTAGCTGGAGCATATATGTCGAGTTCTACAATTCGATTACATATCTAATTTTTTTGAAGAACTATTAAACTAGTATTTTGACACGAATAAAAATTGGGGAATTTAAGTTTTGCGTGTTTAGTATGCTAAAAATAAACACTGTTACTATTTGTTATTGTTCCTCCTACTAGTGCTGTTCTTAACTTTGTTACTTCATGTTACAGGGATTCTTCAATTTTACAGCTCGGAGGCCGCGCCATCTACTGCAAATACTGGAGCTTGGATATAATGTCATGTACAATGATGTTGATATGGTTTGGTTAGCCGATCCATTTCCTTATTTGCAAGGCAAGCATGATGTGTACTTTATGGATGACATGACTGCAGTAAGTATGACAATTTTGCTTTTCCATAGTCTACAAGCATGTTGCTTATTCTTTTAAAATATATATAGAAAAGAAAGGGAAGGAGAAAAAGAAACTGAGAATTTTTTAAGTAGAAATGAAATAGGAAAGCTCAATTGGAATATTGTATATGTCTAGTCAAATTTATCCAACCTGTTGCTAGATACATTTCTAAAATTTCTAGTGATTAATAGGTTAGGCTCAAGTTGTTGGCGCGTACTTATGAATATGTATTTCAAGACAGCCATCGATAAGAAAACAGTTTATATGAAAAGATTACTGAGATTTTATTGTCAAGTAAAGGTGAAAGCAGATCATTAGTTACTTAAATGAAATAGCTATAGGATGCACGCTTCATAAAGCTCTGTCACTTAGGCACACAGCGTGCCATTGGTAATGATTCCACTACAGTGCCACAACGCGAAACTTGAAATTTTGCGAGATAATAACCAAATTTCGTCCCCGTACTAAGTCTTGTTACAAGGGATCGATCACTAAGCTTGTTTTTCCTAGTGTTTTTTGTGCATTGCTATTATCAATATGAAAGCGTACTCTCATCTTCTCTCCTTTGCAACTAGGTGAAACCTCTGAACCACTCTCATGCTTTGCCGCCTCCAGGGAAAAAAGGTCGGACCTACATTTGCAGCTGCATGATTTATATGCGACCCACTAGGGGAGCAAAACTGGTTATGGAAGCTTGGATTGCAGAACTTCAGGCTCAACCTTGGTCCAAAGCGAAGAAAGCGAATGACCAACCAGCTTTTAACTGGGCATTGAACAAAACAGCAGGGCAGGTGTGTTCATTTTGTGTTCCTATTATGTCGATGCGTGTCTGAACAACAACTTTTATATTCCTATGCAAGTGAGATGCATTAAATATTTTAAAACCTTGAAGCTTGATTAGGTCATCATAATTAAGAATAAATGTACTTATTCAGTGGGAGTATGGGACCATGTCCCAAGGGTCCCATTGAGTAACCCCTTGATCCTTGTGCAGCGGAACTAGCTGAGGCCCTATAATGCGGCTAGATTTTAAATATGCGACTATTATCTCAATAGTTTATCTAAATAAACATGAAGGATGTCCCCCACACTGACCAAGTTATGGGGAACTTTTGATACAAAATTAAGTAAATATACTACTCAGGGTTCTTGAATAATGATTCTCTCCTCCCCTATGTGATATACTAATCCAAAGCTTGAAGAAATGGTCCCAATGTTAAAGTAACACCTGTTTAACTATTTCAGGTGGATCTGTATTTGCTCCCGCAAGCAGCATTCCCAACTGGTGGTTTATACTTCAAGAACCCTGATTGGGTGCAGGAAACTAAGGGAATGCAGGTCATTATTCATAACAATTATATTGTTGGCTTTGAAAAGAAGATAAAGCGATTTCAAGAATATGGCCTCTGGTTGGTGGATGATCATGCGTCAGAGTCCCCCCTGGGTAAAATATCATGACCTTGGCCTCTAGACAATGGACTCGGTACATCGTGTTTTCTTTCCAAAATATCAAGCAAAGTACTTCTGGAACTGCGGGATCATCCCTCTTGCACCAATCAGCTCTGGTGCCTATGAGATACTCGGAACACAAAGTGACGGATGACTCAACTTTATCCATAGAGAAGAACGTCAAAGCAAAAGTCTTTTAGTCTGTTGATATGGTTTTGCTGGTATTCTAGTTTAGCTTTCTATGCAATGATAAATTGAGAAGTATCAAAGTTTGAATTGATTGAATTTGATTATTGTCCTCGCCTCATTTTTCCCTAGTTCTTGTCTACAACAAAGATCTTATAAAACATGTAAATGTTTCACATTTGCTGCATAATGGTGACACATTAGTATTGTTAATGTATTTTCTTTTCTTTCTTTTCATTTTGAAAGATGGAGTCAGACTTGAATTGATTGTTGATAAAAAATATCCCCTTTTTGGTGAATCTTGTTTTACATAGGGCGAGTGCTTGGGTAGTTGGATAGGAAGGGAATTTGCTGGAAGGGAATTTTGAAATAGACCCGTGGGTGCAAAACAAGATGCGTTTGCCGGGAGTCGAACCCGGGTCTATTGCTTGGAAGGCAATTATCCTAACCGTTGGACTACAAACGCTGTTGAGTAAATTTAAGGAAAAATATTTAAGTGTCCTTGTATTCTTGTACATTTTTCTATTATTTGGACGTTGAATCCTTTCTCACCGAATGAAATTGTATATTTCCTTGTAGGGTCTTGCTTATGTGAGAACCCACCTTATTATGGGAATTGAGATCTAATCTCAATTTTTTATCAGCTTTAAATCACATCCACACAAATTAAACACACACCCATACGCACACACACTTCTCCCATACATACACACTTCCCCCCCCCTGCACCATCCTCCACACCCCCACCTGCCTCCACTCCTGCCCAGCCATCTCCGACTAATTCAACTTCTCCGTCGCCATCTCCCGACAGCGGTGTAAACCACGCGAGTACAAGAATCACAGCGGCTATTGATTCCATCCACCTCCTCAATTTCATCCATGGATTTCGGCCACTTCTCCACCAATTTCCGATCAATTTCTTTTTACATTCGTTTAATTTTGGCGATTTTTATTTAATTTTTAGTGCATTTTCGTTCGTTTATGATGATTTTTTGATAAATTTCTGGTGATTTGGTGTTAATGGTGGTGGTTGTATGATGGTGATTGGTGGTAATGTGGTGGATCTGCTCATAATCAATTCAATTCCGATTGGTGATTTTTTAATGAGTTTATGGTGATTTTTTTGATTTATACTGATTTGTAATGGATTTTCTGGTGATTTTGGCACGTCGGTGGTGATTAGTTGACGGTTGACAGAGTTGGTGGCCGGAAGCAGCAGTGGTTTGGTGGTTTTTAATGGTTTTGGTTGTGGTGATTTTCGTTTTTTGATGGTGATTTTTGTTGGTGGAGGTGGCGGCACGGTGGCCGGAAGTGGTGGCAGTGTGGTGATTTTCAGTTTATCGACGGTGATTTTCTGGTTTGGCCGGAATTGGTCGTCGGAGATGGTGACCGGGGTAGGGAAGAAGATGATGGTGGAAGAAGATGGTGGATTAAATGAAGGATAAAAAAAATAAATTTTAAATATTAATTGTGGGGTTAGGATTTAATTTAGATATAAAAATTGTGTGGTTAGGATTAGATCTCATATCTCACCATAAATGGGGGTTCTCATTTGTGTAAGACCCTTTCCTGGTAATGTTATAAATATATTGTAGGAAATAAAATCACCCTTTAGCATCACAATTTTTTTATTACTTTTATCAATATATATGAAAATATAAAATTTATTGTATATACATAATATGAGATTAATAGTATGTTTGGGATTCATTATATTATTTTTCTGCCCACTTAAAGTGAAAACAAGTTATTTATGTGCATTTAAAATTTTCAACTTAAAGCTAATTTTAGTCCAAAAAATTTAAGTATTTTCGAGGTACTTTTTTTTAACTTAGTTTTTTCTCATATCAATTTTTATATACTTGAGTCACCTTTTAACTTGTATTATATTTTTGACATATATTTATATTTTATACTTTTAGATTATGTTTAAAAAATATAAAATTCTACTTTTTTAGTCAATTTTTTTAAAAAAATTACTTTAAGTAAAATTAGTCAAACAAATACACCTAACTTAAATTAAAATTATCACTTTCACTTAAAATGAGTATAATGGTAATACATGTGAACATAAAACTTTTGGTACGTGGAGATCATGGGTTCAAACCCATGAAAGTCACAATTTTTAACATTAACATGATTGTAGGGTATTTTGATAGAAGTCACAATTTTTTAACATTAACATGATCGTAGGGGTATTTTAGTAAATTATTAATGGGTGGATGGATGGATGGATGGATGTATCAAAATTCTTTTGATGTAGTGTTGAAGTTGTGAACATAATTCATTTCAATCACGTAGGTCATGGATTAAAATCACAACACGTACATTTTAAGTAATTTCAGCATAAGTGTACTTAATATAAAATATGATATAAATATCAACTGAAAAAGTGCAAAAATCTTGTTAACCTATAATAATTAATAAATAGTTAGATAGATAATGAATAAATCTTAAATAAAATATAATAATTGAGTTCTTAGTGTATGGAGTTGATTAAAAGATACCAAAAATGACTTTGATGTAGTGGTTAGTGCATGGAGTTGATGATTTTTAAAAAGATACAAAAAATGATTTTGGTATAGTGATTGTAAATGTGAGCATAATTCATTGTTAATAACATAAAGGTAATGGGTACAAGTCTTACTACCAACATTATTTTTCAACATTATTATGATAAAAGGGTAATTATGTAATTTTTTAAATAACTTGAAAGATTTTGTTGGCCTATAATAGATATAATATAATAGATGGATGGATATGAGAGTTGTCATTATTATTTATTAACAAAATTGGGAGAGTTTCTTTATTAATTATTATTATTATTATTATTATTATTATTAATTAGAACTTTGTTATATAAACGATTATAATATTATAATTAATCTATCTATTATCTATCTATTATTATATATATAATACACCAACACAAGATAAAATTCTTTTCTTTTTCTTTTTTGCAAAATGAAATCGATTTCATTTAAATGATAAAAATACACAATCCAAGAAGGAAAGGAAAAAATGAGACATTTTTTCATACATAAAAGCTTATCATCTAACCGAAAGGTACGCTTAACCAATCCATGGATGGTAACCTGAATTACGACTGTCATAAGAAAGAGACTCTTCCGGAAGTTTAGACAAAAACACCTCTATCTTAGAAAAGAAGACTCCTTACACAGGTAGGCCTCGTTAAAAACCCCGCAAGAGCGAAACCCAATGGGAAAAAATTCGAGGGGGAAAAAAGAGTGCCACCCACCAATAATACATCTGCCCAAAACTATAAGCATTGTTAAGGACTTCTTGTTTCTTCCTCTACAAAACTCAAGAATCTGCCTCCATCCATCTTCTTTTTACTGCTACCCACCCAAAGAAACCTGAAAGATTACCAAAGACCACAACAAATAAAGCTATGTCAGAAATCCATTTTTCAAAAGTAATAAAAAAAATTATTATATACAGTGTACTTAATAAACTTGATCAGTTTTATATATCTAGGCACATACTTTTTAATGCATTTAAGATAACTAATTTGTCCCCATGTTTAATATTTGTTAAAAAAGTGTTGTTTGTGGGAATCGAACTTGAGTCTATCAAGTAACTTATGCATTCTATTACCACAGCACCACATTGTCAAATGTATTTTCAAATCATACACGTAATATGTGAATGTCGTTTAACAATAATACATTTGTTTAACTTCAAAACATATAAAAATAACTATGGAGCTAAATTAAACTTAGGTCATATTTTTAAATTGTACATTGATGTGTCAAAATAACTGCAAGCGCACAGTGTTTAGTTGTAGCAATTATAGGTCGATCCACAGAGACTACGAATTTTCAAAACCCTAATAATTAAATCAGGCGAACTAGACAAATAGGTTTGAGATGAGTTTTAATTAACCTAATTAGCAAAGATTATCAAATAATATGAAAAACCTAGGAATCCGAATCCGTTAATCAATCACAATTAATTTCACCTCGCCCTAAAACCAATCCTCTTTTCTTCACAAACAGGATATATCAATTAACGAGACAAGCATATACTATGAAACTTGTTATCTAACAATAACCTATCAAAACTTCAAGGAGCAAGCATAGGCTATGAAAAATAAATCCGGTAACAATAATATATCAAAATCACTTTGTCAATTGAACAATTAAGCACCAAGAAAAATCATGAGAATCAATTAATAAGAACGAGAAGAAATCAAGAGTAATTAAATCAACTTCATCTTCATCCTAGGATAAGAGAACTAGCTAGACATGATATCGAAAAACAAACAAGAATTTAAAGGATGAATTGAATAACAGAAAAAGTGTTTTAATAAAGCAAATAAAAATTGTTTGTATTGAAGGACAACTAAATCTACTCCTACTCCTAAATTATGAATTTAGATCGGTGTCTAAATTGATGTCTAAAGTGGTGTCTCAAATACAAGAGAGATGACCATATATATAGGGAAAAATAAGGGGTTTGGACCCTTTGAATACAATCCAATCTTGAATATAATTTCTTCAATTTCCTTTTCTTCTCCGATAAGTAATCGATTTTTCCTCCAATTTCCTTAACTTCAAGTATTTTCCACCTCCTTTCCCTTTTTGCACCTTTTCCTGCTAGAAATCTGTTTTTATTTATTTTCCTACAAAACAAAATAAAACAATTTATTAATTTATAAAATTACGAAAACGGACATAAAATAGGTATTAAAAATATGATTAATTATGGACCTATCAAATGCCCCCATACCTATCTTTTGCTCGTCCTCGAGAAAAATATATAATAAAATACTATCTAATATATAATACCACTTCCGTAGGTGATCACGGTTGCATTTGGCATATGCAACAAGCCCTTTAAACCCCTAGGCAGCCCTAGTGGACGAGTGAGGTCTCGTGAGGGCCTATAGTGAATGTACCCACAAAATCCATCTAGCTCATGTAAAAGATTGCTCAATGCAACACCACACATACAAGTCATCTCATGCTACATCAACTTAAGAAATCAAAGTGAATTTGCAATGTCTTGGTGTGTAAGGTGCAAGTATTCACATAGTCTACTCAAAGAAATATGCAGCGGTCATTAGAAGTCCACGTCAAGTGTAAAAATAAGTTGGTAACCATGCTAAGCCCACAAGAGTACACCTTAAGGTCAAAACTTGGGATCTCATATGCACAAAACAAGCAATAACTCACCTTTCACTCACAAAAGAATATTCACTCAAGAACAAGGGTAAGTGTATCACTCAATTCCAACAAAATCATAAGCATGCTTGACATTTGGTATCAATCTAACTTTAACACAACATACATTAATGATGATAATCAAAAGGTCTTTTATTTGGGTTGTAACGGGGCTAAGGACAAGGTATGTCAAGTAAGGCCAAATAAGGTGAAGTGTCAAAAGCTAGTAGGAACCATAATAAATCATACACAACAACATACATCCTCCCCATACATGGATTTCTAATTTTCTTCCAACAAACTGCTTGACTAGTCGAATGAAGAAGGATCGCACAAAACACATAAACATAAGTATGCTCTCATATGATTTTTTTTTTCAATTTTTTTTCTCTTTTTTTTCTTTTTTTCTTCTCTTTTTTTTTTCTGGAGAGCTAAGATAGATAATATAAATATTTAAGAAACCACAATCCTTCTTCAAGAATTTATTGAATAACGACTGACAAGTAAGCAACAAAACCCAATATTTCCCAAAAAGTAATGAACAAAAGTAAACCCCATCTCACACACCTTATTACTCCCTCAACTTACTACTAGCCTTTGACAAATGGGATCAAATATACGTAAGGCTGCACAACAAAAAGGTCTAGGCAAGTAATGTGGTGTGTCACCGAAAAAATAGGATTAAGCTCAAAGGGGTAACTAATTGATCATATGTAAAGGGTGTGGTAATTTGGATAATAATTGGTTATTCCTAAATGCCTTTATCATCTTATCATCAAATAATGTCATGCATTTCAAGAAAGGTCTCAAACAAGTGCTAGCAATGCAAACAACATGTGGACACTCAAGCAAACGAATATAAAATGCAAAAGATATGCATATAGGCTCAAAATCTCACTTGGTGGCAAAACATAATCAATCCCAAGAAAAAGTCTCTTTAATGCACCTACTTGTACTCAAAGCATGGAAACCAAATCTTCTTGCACATATTCATGTCCTTTTAATTACTTACAACATTCAATAAGTCTACTAGTTTCAACTTGCTAGTGTATGTGTGTGCACAAGAACTTAGCTTATCACTTCTCAATCAAAAGCTTCAGAAACACAAGAGTACTATAGCATGTAAGGGTGCATCAAGCCTACTTATAACAAGTAATCATTTCACAAGGCTAGAATTATTTTTGTATTTTTTCATTTTTCAATTTTTTTTTTTTTTTTTTGGGTTTTTTTTAAATAATACTACTAAATCCCTCCCCCATACCTAAATCATGCATTGTCCTCAATGTATGCAAATGAGAGAAAAAAAATGACAAAGTAAAAGGACGAGAATACCTGATAAGGGCATGAGGAGATACATTATTACCTATAACACTCACACACACATAAAACACAGACACATATAAAAGAAACACTTACACACACTCCCCCATACCTAAACTTGACTATATGGGAGATACATTACGAAACAGATATACTAACCAATACCAGATCGAGGAAAAACAACACACGTAACACAATCAACACACATGTGAAACACACCCACAAAGACTTCATTATCCACTAGAGAAATATGATCATATACCAGAATAAAACTCATACCACTAACATCATTCATAAACCAATTAGACGCTTCTTTATGTTGTTTAAGCAGATTGATTACTATAAATTCTTGGTTATGAACTAAGTCACTAGAAAGCACATGATAAGTTTCATTATCAACTACCAAAGACTGATCAAGAGTGGAAAAAGATGGATTATGAACGAAAGTGGGTGGCTCACCAACGGAAGTTTTAACAACAGACCTAGGATCAAAAGAAATATCCTCAAGTTGGGTTTCATGCTTAAAACAAATGGCATTCAATTCATCTAACATCTCATCAGAAGAAAAATTTCTATACAACTCATGAAGTTCTTTATTACTCTCATACTCTAACATAACATCTTCCTCAAGAAAAGACTCAATTGTACTATCCTCAATATTTGACCATGAAACAACCTCATCTATCAAATTAACTTCTACAGGTTGTTCAAAAAGCTCATTAGGTTGATTTCCTACATTGAAGACATTAAGATCTATCGTCATGTTACCAAAAGTGAGTTTCATCGAACCATTCCTACAGTTAATCAAAGCATTAGAGGTAGCAAGAAAAGGCCTTCCTAAAATGATAGGAATTTGATTTTTGAGAGTTTTGACTGGTTCGGTTTCTAGAACAACAAAATCAACGGGGAATACAAAATCACCAACCTTAATCAACACATCTTCCACTATACCTTTTGGAGTTTTAACAGAACGATCAGCTAACTGAAGAGTGACACTAGTCTTCTTAAGTTCACCTAAACCCAAGGCTTGGTAGACAGATAATGGAAGAAGATTCACACTAGCTCCTAGATCGAGTAAAGCTTTATCAATGAAAGTATCACCTATGACACAAGAGATGGTAGGACAACCAGGATCCTTATACTTCACAGGGATTTGATTTGACAAAATAGAACTAACATGAGATGTTAGGAAAGCTTTCTTAGGAACATGAGTGGTTCTTTTATGAGTACATAAATCTTTTAGACACTTAGCATAAGAGGGAACTTGTTGAATCGCATCTAAAAGAGGAATGTTAATCTTGACTTGCTTAAAGACTTCCAAAATCTTATCTAATTGAGCATATTGTTTGTTTGAAGTAAGTCTTTGAGGAAATGGGGCTTTCGGCTTAAAGACTTTTTCATTAGACACATCAGAGTGGGGTTTCGAAGGTGGTTCATCGGATGGTGATGACTCATCAGCTTTATCTACTTCAGAACTCTCGGAATTTGAAGATTGCTTAAGACTAGGATTCAAGAGTAAAGGATTTGGTTCAGATGTTAGCTTATCTTCTTCTTGAGTATTGACACCAGCATGATTGTTGAATTGATTACCAGACCTTAGAGAGATAACAGAATTTACATTTTCATGAGACTTTTGATTTGGATGAAATTTAGGATTTGTCTCGGGTTGACTAGGAAATCTATTTTTCTCTCTCTCATTGATTGTGTTTGCCAATTGACTGACTTGGACCTCTAGCTTAGATATGGCTTGAGTGTTGGAATTTATTAACTGCCTATCTTGGGTCATGGTTTGCATAAAAGATTGTTGAGATTGAGTTAGATTAGCTTGAGATTTCAATAACGCCTCAATACTCTTTTCTAAAGAATTGAATCTCTTATCAGATTCAGCAAAACCAGGAGGATTCATGGGGACTGAGTTTGGATAATGACCAAGATTTTGAGGAGGATAGGAATTAGGATTTTGAGTTGGGTATGGGCCAGGATTGGGATTTTGAAAAGCAGGTTGAGGGTTTTGATTATACTGATTGTATTGACCTTGGTTCCATGAGAAATTTGGGTGACTCTTCCAACCAGGATTGTATGTGGGTGCATAAGGATCATTCCTAACTCTAGGTTGAAACATGGCATTGACTTGTTCAATTTCAGGGCAATTCTCTACAACATGATTAGGAGAACTACAGTTTGCACAGAGAGACATTTGAGAGGACGCATTGTTGGTTTCTAAGGCTTCTAGACGTCTAGTGAGTGTAGCTAACTTAGCTTCGGTTGCAATAGAATTACCAACTGTGTGTAAGCCCTTAGATGAGTTAGATTTTTCAGCTTCCTGATTAGGTTCCCTAGTTGACTCCCACAACATTGTTCTTTCAGCTAACTCCTCAAAAAATTGCCAAGCTTCATCTTCATCTTTGTCCATAAACTTACCATTACACATAGACTCTAACAAAGCAGTGGTTTGGCTATCTAAGGCTTCATAAAGAATTTTGCAAAGTCTCCATTTTTCTATACCATGTTGAGGACACTTAGACAACAACTTTTTAAATCTATCAAAATATTTCCAAAAAGACTCATTCCGATTTTGTTGAAATTGATTGATTTCATTCCTAAGTCTGTTTGCCTTATGGTTTGGAAAATATTTTTTTAGAAAGATAGCAAAACTTGTTATCAAAACTATAAAACTTCAAGACAAGCATATACTATAAAACTATAAAACTATAAATACGAGACAAGCATATACTATGAAACTTGTTATCTAACAATAACCTATCAAAACTTCAAGGAGCAAGCATAGGCTATGAAAAATAAATCCGGTAACAATAATATATCAAAATCACTTTGTCAATTGAACAGTTAAGCACCAAGAAAAATCATGAGAATCAATTAATAAGAACGAGAAGAAATCAAGAGTAATTAAATCAACTTCATCTTCATCCTAGGATAAGAGAATTAGCTAGACATGATATCGAAAAACAAACAAGAATTTAAAGGATGAATTGAATAACAGAAAAAGTGTTTTAATAAAGCAAATAAAAATTGTTTGTATTGAAGGACAACTAAATCTACTCCTACTCCTAAATTATGAATTTAGATCGGTGTCTAAATTGATGTCTAAAGTGGTGTCTCAAATACAAGAGATATGACCATATATATAGGGAAAAATAAGGGGTTTGGACCCTTTGAATACAATCCAATCTTGAATATAATTTCTTCAATTTCCTTTTCTTCTCCGATAAGTAATCGATTTTTCCTCCAATTTCCTTAACTTCAAGTATTTTCCACCTCCTTTCCCTTTTTGCACCTTTTCCTGCTAGAAATCTGTTTTTATTTATTTTCCTACAAAACAAAATAAAACAATTTATTAATTTATAAAATTACGAAAACGGACATAAAATAGGTATTAAAAATATGATTAATTATGGACCTATCATACATGTTCATAACACTTGAGCACAATAGACACGTGTAATCAATTATATATATATATATATATATATATATATATGTGTGTGTGTGTGTGTGTGTGTGTGTGTGTGTGCGCGCGCGCGCGCGTGTGTGGTGCGTGAATATTAAATATTTAGTATTTTGATTATTGAGACTTATTAACAATATGTAGTCACGATTTTATTTGTACATTTATATATAAATTAATAATATATAGTATGTAGTCTACTTATATATATTCCTGAATTATTTAAACTAGCTTAAAACCCGTGCGATGCACGAAATTTTGTAATATGATTTTTTTTTAATTTGAATTGAATTTTTTGGTTGGTGGGAATTGAACTTGGGTCATATAACAAATTTGGACACAATCATACCATTAGGCTAGCCATTCATTTTGTCATAAATCATACACATAATATGTGAATGCGTGTGTACGACTTGAATGAGAAATAGTTGGAACATAAGTATTTTTTTAAAACGAAAAAATACATAACTTCTTCGTTAAAAACAACATACAAAATAAATATATAACATTAATTGATTGTAAAACTAATATCTAAAATCTAGTTTATATATAATACACGAGCAAGACTTAAAATTCATGAGATATTTATTCATAATTTAAAATGACTAATTTACCCCTATATTGTTGTTATATATAAAAAATTCATTTTTAATGGAAATCAAACTTGGACCATCAAGTTAACTTGTGCATCTACATAACAATAGGTCACACTTTCACATGTGTTTTAGATCATACACACAATATGTATGTGTATGATATATTAAATAATATTGGTTAAATATTATTGGGTTTTAAATGATATTGGAATTTTTATTGATTTTCATTTATTGATTAAAGAACCACAAAAAATAAATAATTGGGTTATAAAATGATATTATAATTAATATTATGGATACTATCCAACAATATATTAGAATGAAAATATTGAGTTGTTAACGTAATATGAAAATTGTATATTATTATTATACAAGATGCAATAATTTATCAGTCAAACTCTTCGGGTAGTAAAAATATTTGGCCATGAAAAGATGAATCCTAAAAATAACACATTACATTTTACATACAAATTAACTAATGTTGATTTAAAATATGACATTTGAAGAAAAAAAAGATCATATATTATATACGGTGTATTATTTATAAAGGTAATTCAAAAAAATACATATACAAGATCATGTATAATATATGATTTCCGGAACTTATATATCATAGACATCACCTATTGAGCACTAAGATTTTATTCAATGATCCATAATAAAGTTAAAAACTGCATGACTGCTATTAGTACTACTTATATTAGTTTTCAAATTACAAACTTGAACATATTTAAGTAAGAACGCAATAGTTACATATACCATTAACAAGCAAAACTCTATGAAAATCAATTTTATACTTCAAATAGCATTGATCATACACGGTTTAATTTCAAAAAAAAAAATAAGCTAGTTGTTTGTGCCTTGAACGGGTATTTATGCTAGTATATATATATATATATATATATATATATATATATATATATATATATATATATATATATATATATAAAGGAGTCGTGTGTTACACGGGTTATGAACTAGATAATTAACTAGCATAAAAACCCGTGTGAGGCACGAGCCGCTAGCTTAAATTGTGTTTTTAAATTAAACCGTGTATGATCAATGTCATTTGAAATATAAAATTGATTTTCATAGAGTTTTGCTTGTTAATTGTATATGTGGCTATTGCGTACTTACTTAAATATATTTAAGTTTGTAATTTGGAAACTAATATAAGTAGTACTGAAAACAGTCATGTCAGTTTTTTATTTTATTGTGGATCATTGAATAGAAGTTGAGTGTTTAATAGGTGTTGTCTAATAGAACATTTACGATTCTAAACTTATTTTCCAATTCTTCAAAAATAAAGCATCCATTTAGCTAGATCTTCAATAATATTCAAGGTAAAAACTAAATAGCCTTTAAGATGTTGCATTCTAAATTACCAGTTAAACTATATATTATAATTTAATAATTTTAGTATGCATTATATATGATTTTGTTTTGAATATTTCATTCTATCGCCAATATTAATTTTGTACACATATTTAAATAATTTTCACATACAATATAAAATTTTGTTGTTTTTGCTACTAAAATATGAAACACAACTATTTTTAAATGACATGGATTTGACTAATCGATGATAATATTAATATTTATAAAATATTATTGACTATCATAACTTAAAGTCTCATATTTTACTACACGGACCTTTGTACATACAAATTTTATATAATCTTCGTCTTCTATATATATAAGTTCCGTAAACCATATATTTTACATGATTCTGTATATATATTACAAAAATAAGGGATGTGAAGTGTTGATTTACAAAGTATGAAACCCAAACTGCAATTCTCTAAAAGCATGGGAATGCAAAATGTAAATTACTCAAACATTAAAATAGTTTGTGATGTTGCTGCCATAATACATCTCCTACCACATATGTAATGATCAACCTATCTCCTTGTTAGGTCCAATAAGATTGTAGAAGGGGGGTTGAATACAATCTATACCTTTTTATCGAAATTTGTCCGTTCGATTTAGATTGAGTTTAGACAAATTTAAACAGAAGTAAATGAAATAAGGTTCAATTTAAATATAATGATATATTAAACTTGAGGGTTGTTACAAATTTGGTACAGAGTAATAGCAAGTTAATAAAAACAAATTAGAAAATTCGACATGAACTTTTCTAGATTTTTTTTTCACATTTACAACTGCTGAGGTCGGGCCCGAACTCAAACTCTTCTTCCCCGCGTAAGCAACAATTCCAGAGTGGAAAGTCCTATCTAAGCTAAAATAGTTGAAATAAACAAAATCCTGAATACGTGCCATTAGGTATAAAGAAAACGATGTAATCCGTAAGTATAATATATTTGGTACCAATTGTTTATTCAACTAAAAAAACAATACTTTTGTTTAGGAAAACACAAGCTTGCATAACATATACAAATTCTTATTTTGAAATATTTGTGGAAATAATAAGAACACTTTAGACATTAACATATGTATGTGTGACAACTTACTACTCATTATGAACAACCATCAAAATTATTTGTGTTTTTTTTTCTAATCACCGTAAACAACCAGCAAATCCCAACAGCGATGCATTCGTGGTTCCAACCATTTACATTACTCGACGGGGAGGTTCATCAATCCTCATTATCAACACGCATTGCTACTCATATTACACTATCAGAATTACGAGTTCACAATACAATCATAAATAATTCAACCGTTACTTTCATCTTTAAAATAAAATTAGAGACATTTCTATAGAGCCCTGTGGATACATAGCATCTATGGTGACTCAATAACACAAACAAGACACTAAAAGACTGCCTTAAACCGAGCTAGAGGCTGCCTTAAAGTGTGATGACCAAATGGTGTTTAGATGAGTAAGAAATGACGAAGAAACAAACTTAAAACATGAAGAAAAGATGAAGAACAAAGCTTAGTTGATATGATGTGTTTTTAGAGAGAAAAATGCAGCATTTCTTTGGCTAAAATGATTTAAGAAAATGAGTGAAAATGGGTTGGTATTTATAGGTAAACTAGGGGTTTATTGATGAATGAACAAAAGACAAGTATCTAGCATGTAATAAACAAATGAGACATATGGAAAATGCAAAGAATAATAAATGGAAGCTTCTATTGGTACGAAAAAAGCCGATAAACACGTATACACGCGTGACAAACCCATTTCGTTTAATTTTCTTCAAAACAATTTAGAAAAATATGAGAACAGTGTAAAAAATCTTTAAATATACCGCAAGACTTATGGTCAGATTCGATCCATAGATTTCTATGGATTTGGGCGACTTTTTGCGAACCCAAAATAAAAACAAACTGTTTTTAGGAGTCGTGGAAAAATGTTCTCATATGTTAGGTCCCGTAAGAGGGCTATTTTAAGCTAGAAGGGGGAGGGGGTTGAATAGCTTAATATCCAATTTAAAAATTATTATGTCGTTTTTTTAAAAAATATTTATCCCTTTTTAAATCTTTTACCGAGTTGTTATGCAGTTTATAAGTGTAGAAATAAAAGACAAGAGAAGAAAATACCACACAAGAGATTTTATCCTTGATCGCGATGGCACAACCCCTAATGAATTCGCTCACCCCTACTCCAGTCCCCGAGCTCCTCTCCGGACTCGAGATTTTCCCTTAAAAATAACTCGCTCTTTTAGTAGGAGGAGAAGCGTTTACAACCCTATAAATATTGGTCTTGGTACGTGTCTCCCCGACACTACCTCACAATAAATATAAAAACCCACAAGACTCATCTCGGAAATAACTCCCCGTTATTCCCTCAAAGTCGTTGTGAAACCTACACAACTTATCTTAGACAGTAACTCCCCGCTACTTCTTCAAAGTTGATGTAGAACCCTTGGTGTAGTCTTTGAATTCCTCGCTTTTACCGGTCTTGGATCTTAAATGAAAGGTCTTGGGTCTTTCCTCTTCTTCACGGTGCAAAGGCCACTAACTCCCCGCTAGTGCCTATGATTTGGGTCGTAGAACGAGAATCACCTCACTGCAAAACTTAGAAAACAATATCTACGAAACAAACCGTAATATAAAGAAGGTTTTGGACTAATATGTCCGAGAGTGACTATAATATTCTTATACGAATATTAAGTATGATAAGTTCAATAAACTTTATTTGCTTATGACTTTATATGTATTCTTGTATTCGATATGACTTGTAGATCGAAGAATACTTTTAATACAATACTCCGTATAGTGAGATTTAAATATATCTCGGAGTTTGCAAATATTTAAGTCCTTTAAGCTCGTAGGCTTATAAGGTTTATAATCGTATACTTTTGTTCGATTTTTTGTAAATGTCGAAGTATACTTAAAATTACTTCTTTATCGAAAATACATCTATTTTCGAAGTAATGTATAAATCAAGTCCTTGTAAAAGCTTTATAGCTTGAGGATCTTTTGATAAACAACTTCTCGTTCGATATAGTCAACTTTAGACTATTCGTATATATTTAAACGAGAGTGTTACAATATTACTTTAAAAATTTACACTTTAATATAATTTGGCCAATTAAACACAACACACAAATAAACGCACACGTACAGAAAAGTAGCTCGCTTATCTATAGGATAAAACGAGGGCCGCTATTATGCGTTAAATTAGTGCGGAAAGTAAAATCACTCACAAGTGTGAGGACGAGAATAAAAAGTGCGGAATTTAAAATCACTCACAAGTGTGAGGACAAGAATAAAAAGTGCGGAAAATATATAAAAGGCTTTTGCCACGCTATTACGCGTTTAAATTAGTGTGAAAAGTAAAATCACACACAAGTGTGAGAATGCGAAGAAAAAGTGCGAAAAATATATAAACGGCTTTCGTCACGCTATTACGCGTTAATGATAAACACATACGTACAAGTAATTAAACACACCACACAACAATAAAATATTAATGGCCAAAGTAAGTGCGGTAAAGTTTTAATTAAGGATTTTAGATTCTTTTCCCCCAGAACACTAGAGGTGATAGAAGGGAATCAAATCAAGCTCGATGTAAGATTTGACCGTCGTCAAATATAACCTCTTTTGAGGTGTTGTAATATATCGAATCGTTGTTCAAAATTTAATCCTTGTACGGATTTTTATGGTCTCGGTTTGAGATCCGAAATAAGATCTTATTAAAGAAGAAGACATGAAGGTATAGAGCTCTTATATGTATAAAAATATGGTTGGTTTAGACTCGAATATGAAGCTAAAATATTACCACTTTTGGAGATCGCCGGAAAAATTCGCCAGAGGTTCAGCCAGATTTTAGCTTTATGGTCGAACTTGGGCAGCCCTTCGGGAGGCCGAAAAGTAGCGGTAGATGAGCTTGCTTGGTGGGATAGAGCTTGGTTTAATGAAATTAAGCTTGTATAACAAAAACCTTGAATATATTTAAGTATATATATGAAAGAGAAGGTTTTTGAGATGAAGTGTTTGTATAAAGTGTTTGGATATTTGGAGAGAGCTCACACTTCTAAAATCCCAGCAATTCTTTGGCTATTTAGCTTATATAAAATGGTTGGAGGAAGGGGTTTATTTATAGGAGGAGTTGGGTGGAAGGAAGGGTGAAGATTTAAAGTAAAAGGAGTGGTCAGGATTGAAAATGTGTGGATTAATGAGGTGAAAAGTGGTATTGTGTTTGTTTGGGGTGATTTTGTGTTTCTTTGGAGTGAGTTTGGTAAAGTAATACCAGCTGTGTTTGTGCTCTTAATAAACTGTATCGAACTCGTATCAATTAACGATTAAATACGTAACATGTATCTTTAATTAAATACCCGAAAAATACGAAAATACCCAATAAATAATTTTAAAATTATGGAGCACTTAGGAATATTATAAAATGAGATTCTGAAAAGTTTGGTCAAATTTGGTCAATGTTGACTTGGTCAAACGTGGACCCACTGTCTCGATTTTCGTGCCAGGACCAAAATTCTCAAAAAATTATGAAACTTTTACCATGCATAGAAAATAACATTTAAGTGATCCATCTCAAGTTCCAAGAAATTCTAGCAAGTGAAATTATTTTATTTGGATTTAATACGATTAAATCAGGTTTTGGTTCCGAATAAAATACGATTGGTCTTTCCTTGAAATAGTTACATCTTTTGACCAATATTTTGACTAGAATGAACTCTTAGAATATATTTCCTAATAAATAAAATATTTTGAAAGTGTAGGAAATATTTTTGAGTATTTAAAATAATTTTTTTCGAAATTAGAATAAATTTAAGTAGCGGGAGAAAAATTATTTTAAATATTTCTTGACACGAGATAAAAATGAGTATTAATATTCTACCACTGAGTATTAATATTCTTGAGGATAACAAATTTTTTCTATGATGAGAATATATTTTGAGTGCGAAAACAGAATATTTTTCGAATAAAAACTGATCATTTTTAAATGTAGCACGAGTTCTCTAAACAATATTAATTCTCGAATATTCTTTGTTTGAGCTTGTCGCCTTATCAATGTTGCAAAAGAAGATCTAAAAAATATCACACCTTGATATTTCTTTTTCGATCTTTATTGGCTTGGTGTTTGAGATATATTCCATAAAAACATAATTTTATTTTTCGCGATAATGGAATATCCCTTGTAATAAAAAGATAAATATTGCTATAATTGAATTTTGACGAAATCAATTAAATTAATGACCTAATGGAGAGGATAACTAAGTGTAATTAAATTTTATGTTTAATTGTACAAATACCAAAATAAATAATATATCGAAGATATCCTTTCAGTCTTCCCCTTTTTTTGGTATTTGCCAAACAAAACATAAAATTTAAAAATTTACCCGTGTATGCTTCCCCTTAGTGTATGCATGAATTTTTGAAAAATTTCCGTCTCGATTCGAAGCACGCGGTAACCCTTATTCTCCACTATTGATTCCCTGCAAAACAGCTTATGAGATGAATTGAAAATATATATTGTTAGGCATAATTCATTTCATATCTTAGCATAAATTTTGAAATTTTAAATTAGGGGGGGTCTAATTTCCTCTTCCCCTTTTTATTTGGTATATTACCAAAAAGTTATAATTTACTCTTCCCCTTATTTCTCCTTTTTAATTGGTGTTTTACTAAAAATTTCCAATTTCTTCTTCCCCTTTTTATCCTCTTTTTGGATACTTCTTCTTATATCTTCCTTTAAAAATATTTCTAGTATCTTTTCTTTTAATTTGGTGCAGTACCAAATTTTTCTTTTTGTTTCTTCTTCCCCTTTCACCATTTTCTTTCTTCTTCCCCTTTTTGGATAATTCGATTAAGGCCAATTGAATTTGGTGTAATAAAACCTTGTTGTTTTTCTTTTTATGAATTACAAAGATTTCTTCTTCTTCCCCTTTTTATTTGGTAAATAAACTGTTTTGTTCTTTTGGTGTGATACCAAAAAGATTTTTGTATTTCAAGTTTGATTTGATGTATTACCAAATAAATACGACTTTCTGCATCTTTGTGTAACACCCCCAGATCCGGGGTCAGGGATCTGGTCGTTACGGTCTCAATTTCCATCCAAAAAATCAACATAAATATTAAATTACAACTTTGTGACCCAAAACAACAACATAAACACACCCGTTATAGTCCCAGAGATGAAATCAGAGTAACTACCAAATTTTATTTATCACAAGATTGAGATCTTACAACCCAAAAGATTTACAATTTAACCATTACATACTCTTTGCCATCCATTTGTTCATGTCATATAATAAATACCTTTGATATTCAAAGGCTAACAACTAGCCTACCAATAGCTTCCTTTTTAGCAATGGTAGTTATAACCTCAGCGGTAATCCTCTGACGGTTGACACCTACTTACGATGAATGCGCCTTGTGCGGGCCATCTCATCTAGCTGTTGTTGTGATATAATACATAAAGCAAGGGTGAGCAATAGCCCACCAAAAGTAATATATGACTGAACAATAATATATATATAAAGTCAACAATATCGTTGAAGCCATATGCCATGCATTTACGAAGATAGTGCGAGTATAATGTAAATGATGAAGTTACAAGGTAACTCAAAACATATATCCTGTGAAAATATCTGATGCCAAAGATAAGCAAGATATCATCAATTATCATAAAAGAGGAACTTGCAGGAAAAATATTGCAGTTTCAGTTTTAACACTTTTTCACCTTGCCAACACCGATGATGCTGCAGAACATTTCCACTTTGAATGATGAACTAATACTGGAGTATTCACCGCGCCCGCTGTTCCGATCCTTACGATGATCAATCGCAGATTGTACAACTCAAATTAGTTTTACTACCGGTAGAAGGAAGAACTGAGGGATTTACTTGTCTACCGCCCTGCTAGATCTCCCCGGCCAACGGTTGGGCCAAAGGGATGGACCAGCGCTACTCGGCCTCTTACATGACTCCTAGTTCGAATAACATTCATAACTTTGAAACGTAAAGATCCTCCCCCTTTCCCCAAGTATGATACTTGTTGATAAGACTCCACAAAGTAGTCGTATCTAGTTGGAAAGGAAAATTCACCAATGCTTCCCAAGCTGCTGCTTGTTAATAGATATCAACTTGTTCCAACAATATTACCCCTCGAATGATGAGAAGGTACACAAGATTCAATAAGCACTTAGCAACCAAGTTGCGAGTGACAAGAATAATTTCAAAGGATTTATGATCGGGAAGTCAACAAGATAAATAACACTTCTCAAGTAAGGTTCCTTTATTATTTGGAAGATAGATTCGAAGGAAGAATGAAATTTTGAGAACCTTTCTTGATATAATATTAATAATAATACGGCTCCGAAGTAAATTTATAATAATCGAAGGTCGAAGATAATATTTGAAGTCATTTCAGAGTATTGGATAAATATTCAGAGAATATTTATTGAATCAGAAATAGTTAAAGAAGACTTATAACCATGAACGAATATTTAAATCGAAGTATTTCTCAGAATAATTCTCGAATGAATAAAGAAAAAAAATTTATTAAATAATTATACATTTAAATGAATATTCAAAATAATATTCATTTAATTAATAAGACTTGAAAGGAATATTAAAAATAATATTCGATACATAAATAGAACATCAGATGAATATTTAAAATAATATTCATTAAGTAAATAGGAACTCAAATGAATATTTAAAAAGTAATATTCATTTAATGAATAATATTCTAAATGAATATCAAAATAATATTCATTTAGTAATCCAAGCTTTAAAGGAATATTCGAAATAATATTCGATAAATGAATCGTCTTTAAATGAATATTGAAAAATAATATTCATTGAATAGATAACGTGCAAATAAATATTTGAAGGAATGATCGTTAATTAAATAATCTCGGAAGAATATTCAAAATAATATTCGTCAACCAAATAATGGAAAATATTTACTTAAATATTTCCCTCGAAAGTAATTACGATATATCAAGAAGTACTGACTTCCGGTCTGTATTCAACGAATACGATATATATATGCCCTTCTCTAAGGGACTTAACAACATCCGACTTATAACTGATGCGTTATTTTTCTAGCTTATAAGCCAACAATAATCAAGGAACAAGTATAACAATATGAATTGAAAACAGACATGCATGTAATGGCATATGTATAACAACATTCATATATATATATATATATATATATATATATATATATATATATATATATATATATATATATATATATATATATATTATCACAACAACAGTTCCAAGTATTGGAAACTTGCCTGGTAATCCTGTAGGGGTCGTGTGCCTCAGGTCAATCCTGTGATCTATAAATAGTCACAATATCCGAGGTTAAACACTTAATACTTTTAAAGGCCAAGTATAAACTTAACTTAAGTCGAAACATGTTTTCGAGTTATCTCGATATTCGCCTTCTAGTGTAACTCTTGTTAACACCGTTATAATCGGACACTTGCCCGTTATCAAGACATGTCACTTCACTCGTAGTTGGCATGTACTTAAGTCGTATAAGTTCTATGGTCGGTCGTTTACGAACCAAGATTATATCTCGAGTTTTATCACCCGTTTTCTAAGTGGTTTTCCAAAGTTAAACCAAGTATCCATTTTAGGGGTTCGTTCGTACTTAACCTCGACTCAAACATTTTTATAAAATCGAAAAACGATCCGATTGACATGTGGTTTTCTCTCACACCTTCCTTTTATCTGTAGTATTTAATTATCAAGATTCGCCACTGAATAAACAATATTAAAGGGGATCAATTTCGATTACGAACTTTTGATTGCGGTTTCAAACAACTTTTAGTAATTTAATCATATCTCCTAAACCGTAAGTCCAAATGCTTCGATTTTTGCGCCAAAATGATCTATGACTCGAGATCCACAAGGGTATGTCATATACTTGTCAAGTCCAGAAATTTATACCAACTGTTATGCACGAATTCTTAAGGCCTAACGAAAATCGAGCATTACGACGGCTATAAATCGGACATTTCCAAATTTATTGAAAGCCCAAGTGATCATGAGATGATAGAGCTTGGTTCATAGATCGTTTTGATATAAAGTGCGTTAAAATCTGATGAACGGTTTAGGAGAAAAGTCAGTTTTAGTGAAAGCGGTTCAGAAACCGAGAAAACGTAGTTGTGTCAACTTTGAGGCAATGACTACCATACTTAAACATTTTTAAAAATTATGAAACTTTGGGATATTGTAGTAAGGTAGTCAAAGAGTTGTTACCAGTTGACCTTGTGGTAAAATTCGAAATCTATATTTTCTGAGAATTTTACAGTTAAGTGTGATCGTTAGGGGAAATGGTGAAAACCCCTGAAACTTCGATTAAGGTTTTAAATGGTTAAGTTCTTGAACCTTGGGGTAATAGTGATACGTTAAACATATATTAAAGTTTCAAAGGTAATGTTATACAAGAGTGTAGTGAGTAAGAGATGTGGTATTCTAACGACGGTCCTTTTGTGTTTATAGAAACTCCGGAAGAGGGACGAGCCATACTGTCAGGATACCGAAACCGAGGCAAGATTTCTTCTATCCTTACCTTGGAAAACTATTTTATTTTCAAAGTAAATGATTTCATGGAATATATATGTTATTCTATGTTTTCTATATTGCTAAGAATTATTTCCCTGATATTGGAATTAAAGAGAAATGGATATAAATTATGAAATATGAATGTGGCTATGATTATGAATGGAGCGAATATGCTTTATGGTAAAGAGAGGTGAAAGAGAATGGTATCAGTTGTTATCTAGGGTTATATGATTTTTAATACTACATTAAAAATATTCTTTTTGAGTATCAGTGGTTTAATAAATATTATTTGATTATTATTCATTACTCTTAAAAATAGACGGAATATTTTATGAATATAAAAGTATATTTGATTCCTGAATATGAAAGAGATGTCTGGATCATATCAAAGCATTATGTTATATATATATATATATATATATATATATATATATATATATATATATATATTTTATAGAAGTAATGCGAGAATGGAAATGATAAGAGTGAATGATATGTGGAAATGAAAGCGAGAAAATGGAAATGTGGAATGATATTTTTAAAAAGGGAATAATGATGTGACAAAAAGGGGGATTGCAACAGACTTGCGTAAGTGGCTGTGTTAGGGCTGTGTGCGACACAGTCCAGAATTTATTATTTTTATTACGGCACGAAGATGCTAAGGGAGGATGTTAGCAGGTGGCCTTCCTCCAGGGATGATCTTCATTCCTTCTACCGGTAGTTAAAAGAGAGCAGGTACGATTAGGCGACTGATCATCGTCCTAATGTATCAGGCGACAGCAGATATCCCCAATGTTTTTGAAAAGAAAGTGTTGACAATGGTTTTCAGATTTCTAAACTGAAAACAGAATAATGATATGAGATGATGGAATTAGGGTTACAGATGAAGAAAAACTGATATTATATTATTTTAGATTTCTTTCTTATAATAGTAAGTGGATGATGTATTATTAAATAAGAATCTTATTCTTCCTTAAAGATTATAATTGGTTTCTGCTATTATATATGCATATATATGTATACCTGTTCACATTCTAAATTCTAGGTTACAATATTATCTTGCTGAGCTATTATAGCTCACTCTTGCTACTTATGTATATAGCAGCTAGGTCTCATGCTGATACTACGCACTACACCCCGCAAGAGGGTAAGGGAAAGGCGACCTTTTGAGCGAGTGCTGGCGACCATCCCCGAGGTAGTGACAAGCGAAAGGGGTTTAGTAGACTTATGTATATTAAGTGTGTAAGTTTGTAATAAACTTTTGGTTGTTGAAATGCTTCCTGTAGAAGTATTATTAAACAATGTACTTAGTAGAATTCTGGGTTTGTAATAACTGTCAACTTTAAACTTTTAATATTGTGAATGTTGTTCTATGAGCATATGACTGGTGCGTGTGTGTATTAGTGTGGGGTCAATTGCTTAAGTATTAAATATTAAAAAAAACTCAAGAGATATTGATATTGAATGGAAATTGGACCGTTGTTAGGAATATGTTGTACTTGATGATAACTTCACAATCAATCAAATTGTATAAGGTTTTGTAGTTGTCAACGGATGAGGATTTATAACTCTATCCGTTGACAGGTAGCTCATCAACGGATGAGGTTTTGTAGCATACTGCAGTATCTCTATGTTATCAGTTGATAGTGTTTTTATCCACCGTCATGTTGACCATCAACGGATAGGCAGAATAGGGTAGCCAATTGTAAATAAGCTATGCTATGTAATTCTGTCTAAGTGAAAGTGTATCAACAGATGAAGACAAAACTCTATCAACGGATACAACTCAAATCCACTCTATCAACGGATACAGCTCAAGTCTCGATATCAACGGATACAGCTCAATACATCATCAACGGATGTCAATCAACGGATAATCATTGACACTGTCTTCTATGATAAGCTGGGGATTAGCAGTTGATAAGGACATGTTTGACTGACAGATCACATGGGTTGATAGTAGATACAAAAAGCAGTATGGCAGCCATACTTTGGAAACACAGAAGAAAGAAGCATTCCGTTTACACTATGAATACAAGAAAGGTGCAAGAGACATGTCTGATCACAAGGACAACCTTTCGGCTACATGTGTATTTGGAGTGTAGTAGCAAGTCAACTAGAATTAGATTAATATTATCTTATTCCAGTAGTACTTGTAAAACTTGGGATTTATAACCAAGTGTAGCATCTCTTTGTAGGCTAAGAAAACAGATACATTTTGCTTAGGGTTTCTATTGAATATTCTTAGAAAGCAAAGAGTTGTAAAACAGAAGCTGTGTACTTTTGTATCACAGAGTTTTCTTCGAATAAAAGCTTCAGGTGGTGCATTTAACCACCTGATTTTTATGTGTTTGTGCATTAATCTTTTTACAGCAATTATCTAAGTATAGATTTCTGGAGTTCTTATCAAAAATTTATAAAAATCAAGAATTGTATTCAACCCCCCCTTCTACAATTATACAAGTGTGTAATCTGGGAATAACAATTGGTATCAGAGCAAGCTTCTAACATATTTGAAGTTTAAAGATCAACACACTTCCAACATGTCTAAGAAGGATTATGGAGTAAAGATTCCAGTTCTTGATAGAGAAAATTACTTTCACTGGAAAGTAAAAATGCGTCTACATCTCTCGTCTATTGATGAGGGTTTTGTGGATTACATTGACAAGGGTCCTCACGTTCCAATGAAGACTGCAACAAGAGTTGGCCTGGCTGAAGGTGTGCCTGACACTCTCATTCCCAAACCTGTTTCTGAGTGGAGTCTTGAAGATATTACAGAAGTCCACAAAGACAAAAAGACCATGAATATTCTGTTCAATGGTCTAGAAACAGACATGGTTGACAATGTTATTAATTGTACTACCGCTAAGGAAGTATGGGACACTGTTCAAACCCTTTGTGAAGGAACAGAACAGGTAAGGGAAAACAAGATGCAACTACTAATCCAACAGTATGAACATTTTCACTTTAAGAGTGGAGAAACATTGAATGATACATTTAGTAGATTTCAAAAGCTACTAAATGGTTTGAAACTGTATTGAAGAATCTATCAAGTTAAAGATTCTAATCTCAAATTTCTGAGATCACTGCCCAAGGAATGGAAGCCAATGACTGTTTCTCTAAGAAACACTCAAGAGTACAAGACATTTACTCTTGAAAGGCTCTATGGAACTTTAAAGACCTATGAGCTGGAAATGGAGCAGGATCAAGAGATTGAGAAGTCTCAATAGAAAAGTGGGTCAGTTGCACTTGTTGCCAACTTGGAGCAAAAGGAGGAAAGGACAGAAACTGCTAGTTCTACACCAAACAGGGAGGTTTGTAAAGGTAGAGCAGAATCAAGCAGGAGCAAGGAAAAGGGTTCTGAGGAATTGAATGTTCTTCAGCAGGATGAATTGGATGAGATAGATGAGCACTTAGCTTTTCTATCTAGGAGATTCTCTAAGCTGGAATTCAAGAGAAACTCTGGGGTGGCCAAGCCATTTAACAAGGATTTTTCCACAAGCAACTATGTGGATAAATCCAAAATTAAATGCTACAATTGTGGAATTGCTGGTCACATGATAAGTGAATGCAGGAAACCTAGATCTGAGAACAAGGGAAAGCCAACTGAGGCTGTTGACTATAAGAAGAAATATTTTGATCTTCTCAGACAGAAAGGAAAGGCATTCTTGACCCAAGAGTATGAATGGGCTGTTGATGACAATCATTCTGATGATGATGTTGAGTTAGTCAACCTTGCTTTAATGGCTGATTCTGGAGAGCAGGAAGCAAGTTCAGCTAGCAATCAGGTATTTTCTACTAATCTCTCTGAGCTCACCAAAGAGGAATGCAATAGTGTTATAGATGAAATGTCTACTGAACTATATCACTTAAGTGTTACTCTTAAATCACTTGCTAAAGAGAACAATAGGATTAAAGAGTCTAATCTGTTTTTAAGTGATAGAAATGCTGCTCTAGAAACTCAATTTCTAGAATTTGAGAAAATGAGAGTTGATTGCAATAATGCTAAAAGTGAACTTGAAGCTGTGTTAAAAAGAGAACTGATTTTAAAAGACCAGCTTGAAAAAGAACAAGGGATAATTGCTAAATTTCATAGTTGTAGGAATATTTCTCAAAACATAATAGAAGTTCAGGGAATAGAATCGTTTGTGAAGGATACCTGGACTCAAAAGAAAAAGGAGCTAGAACCTGGCCTTGAGGATCTAGAGACTATTTGTGAATCAACGGATAATGATCATCCGTTGACAGATGAACCGTCAACGGATGAGAGGTATCCGTCGACTAACAAAAAGTTTGTTAGTAAGAAGGAACTCAGGAAACTAGATATCAAGTATGGTCCAGTCAACAAGAATTTTGTTAGTGGTGAGTGCAGCAAAACCAAATCCAGTGGGAAGGCTAAGGCAGGTGATTTACACAACAAAAAGGCTGTTGGTAAATCAAATAATGAAAAGGTAGAAATTGAGGATAAAAAGAAAAAGAACGGAAATGGTAAGATAGGCATCAACAAGAAAAACAATTACTCTCCTGACAAGTTTGCTCCTAGGAAAACTTGTAGTAATTTTAATAGTGTCAATCATCTATCTTCTAATTGCAAGATTGTCAACAAGGCTCCTGTTCATGTACCTCAACCAATGCCATGTATGCCTGCAATGCCTGTTATGCCTGGTCTGTATCAAAATGATAGTTTTTCAAATCCATATGTGAACATGCCATATGTGTCTAATCCTTACTTTTAATCTATGAATGTGCCACAAATGTCATGGAACATACCTAACATGAATAATATGTATGCCAATTTTCCACACATGCATGCATCAAATATTCATGCAAATGAGCATTTGTCAAACCCCATCACTCAAGCATCTACACCTAAGTTGAAGAATGCTAAGAGTGCAAAGTCAAAGGCTAACAAGAAAGGACCCAAGGAAGCTTGGGTACCAAAATCAACTTGATTTGTTTTTGAAATGTGTGCAGGGAAACAGAAGGAATCTATGGTACCTAGACAGTGGATGCTCTAGGCACATGACAGGAGATTCAACCCTGCTCACAAAGTTCAAGGAAGGAGCTGGCCCTAGAATTACCTTTGGAGATGACAGCAAAGGATATACTAAGGGATATGGCCTGATTTCAAAAGACAATGTCATCATTGAAGAAGTGGATTTAGTTGAAGGTTTGAAGCACAATTTGCTGAGTGTCAGTCAGATTTGTGACAAAGACTATGAAGTAAAGTTCACAAAAGAAGCCTGTGTTGTTTCTGCCAAGGAAGACAACAATGTGGTATTGACAGGCTTTAGAAAAGGAAATGTTTACATAGCTGACTTCAATTCAGCATGCTCAGAATCCATTACTTGTCTCTTCAGCAAAGCAAGTAAGGATGAGAGTTGGCTATGGCATAAGAAGCTGTCACATTTGAATTTTAAAGTTATGAATGATTTGGTAAGAAAGGATCTTGCTAGAGGAATCCCTCAATTGGAGTTTGTCAGAGATGGACTGTGTGATGCCTGCCAATTAGGGAAACAAAAGAAATCATCCTTCAAAAGCAAGACAGAGTCATCCATTGTTAATCCTCTTCAATTGCTGCATATGGACTTATTTGGTCCAGTAAATGTCATGTCTATTTCAAAGAAGAAATACTGTCTGGTGATTGTAGATGATTTTTCTAAGTTCACATGGACCTTCTTCCTGCACTCCAAGGATTGTGCAAGTGAAATCATCATCAATCACCTCAGAATACTAAACAATGGTTCTGAAGACAGAGTACAAAGAATCAGGAGTGACAATGGTACTGAATTCAAGAATTCCACAATGAAGATTTTCTGTGAAGAGAATGGAATTGTCCATGAGTTTTCTGCTGCCAGAACACCTCAACAAAATGGGGTTGTTGAAAGGAAAAACAGAACTCTCATTGAAGCAGCTAGAACAATGTTAAGTGAATCAAGGTTACCAACATATTTCTGGGCTGAAGCTGTCAACACTGCATGCTTTACTCAGAATATTTCCTTGGTCAATCAAGCTAGAGGAATGACTCCTTATCAGTTATTAACCAACAAGAAACCAACTTTAGCTTTCCTACATGTCTTTGGATGTAAGTGTTTTGTGCTAAGGAATCATGGAGATAACTTGGGCAAATTTGAAGCAAAGGCAGATGAAGCTATTTTCGTTGGATATGCAGCAGGGAAAGCCTACAAGGTCTACAATCTAAGAACCAACATTGTTATGGAATCTGTACATGTTGTGTTTGATGATCAAAAGATTCTAGGCCTAAATGATGAAGGTTCCCATGAAAAGTTGGAATTTGAGAATGAAGGTGAAGGAAGAATGTACTATGATGAAGATGAGGACAATGAAGATCATGACCACAGAGATCCACCTAGAGCTGTTATACCAACTAGAAGTGATGCTTACACTGAAAATGAAGCATCCGTTGATAGTCATTCTGCAACATCCGTTGACACTATTAGAGATGCATCCATTGACAGAAATTCTCAAGCATCCGTCGACAGGCAAAATGATGCATCCATTGACAGTCAACTTCATAATTCAGCAAGGACAACAAACTCAGGGGGAGTTTCTAAAGGTCAAAATTCAATGCTAAATCAACATGATCATGCTCATGGAAATGAAGCAACCTCATCAAGATCAAACCTTCCACCTGCAAGAAAATGGACTAGAGATCATCCATTTGAGTTAATCATTAGTGAATCAAATTCAAGAGTCCAAACTAGAAGTGCCACTCAAGCAGAATGTCTATACAGTAGCTTCCTGTCTCAAGAGGAACCTAAGAAAGTGGAAGATGCCCTTCTAGATCCAGATTGGGTGTTAGCAATGCAAGAAGAGCTAAACCAATTTGAAAGAACTAAAGTATGGAAACTTGTGCCCAAACCTGATGATAGAAGTGTCATAGGTACTAAATGGGTTCTCAAGAATAAGACAGATGAAAATGGCATAATTGTGAGGAATAAAGCTAGATTAGTGGCAAAAGGCTACTCTCAAGAAGAAGGAATAGATTTTGATGAAACTTTTGCTCCGGTGGCAAGACTTGAGGCAATAAGAATCTTTCTAGCCTATGCAGCACATGCCAATTTCAAAGTCTATCAGATGGATGTCAAAAGTGCCTTTCTAAATGGGGAACTGGAAGAAGAGGTCTATGTCCATCAACCTCCTGGCTTTGAGGATCCAGAATTTCCAGGATATGTATATCTTCTCATGAAAGCACTTTATGGTTTGAAGCAAGCACCAAGAGCCTGGTATGACACTTTATCTCAATTTCTTTTGGAGAACCACTTCACTAGAGGTACAGTAGATAAAACCTTATTTCATAGGAATATTAATGGTTCTTCAATACTTGTTCAAATCTATGTAGATGATATTATTTTTGGGTCTACAGATGAGAAGCTTTGCAAAAAGTTTGCCAAACTTATGCAAAGTAGGTATGAAATGAGCATGATGGGTGAATTAACTTACTTTCTTGGCCTACAAGTAAAGCAAGTTAATGAGGGCATTTTCATAAGTCAAACAAAATATATTTATGATCTCTTAAAGAAATTTGACTTAATGGATTGTACATCTGCAAAAACACCTATGGCCACTGCAACTAAGCTTGAGTTGAATACTAAGGAAAAGTCTGTGGACATCTCAAGCTATAGAGGCATGGTAGGTTCACTTCTATACCTAACAGCTAGTAGACCTGATATAATGTTTTCTACTTGTCTTTGTGCTAGATTTCAAGCTGACCCTAGAGAGTCTCACTTAATAGCTATTAAAAGAATCTTCAGGTATCTCAAGGGTACCTTGGCATTTGGTACCCAAGAGAATCTGGTTTTGATCTAACTGGCTATTCAGATGCAGATTATGCAGGTTGCAGAGTTGATAGGAAAAGTACTACAGGTTCCTGTCAATTTCTAGGAAACAGGCTTGTTTCATGGTTCAGTAAGAAATAAAACTCAGTCTCCACTTCTACAGCTGAAGCTGAGTACATTGCTGCTGGAAGCTGTTGTGCACAGATTCTATGGATGAGAAATCAACTCATTGACTATGGTCTAAAAGTTGATAAGATTCCAATTTTCTGTGACAACACAAGTGCTATTGCCATCACAGGGAATCCAGTGCAACATTCGAGAACCAAGCACATTGACATCAAATACCACTTCATTAGAGAACATGTGATGAATGGTACAGTAGAAATGCACTTTGTGCCAAGTGAAATGTAGCTTGCAGATATCTTCACCAAGCCTCTTGATGAATCCACATTCACAAGATTGGTAGGTGAGCTAGGTATGCTTAACTTGTCATAATTCCTAGTGATATTTGATTTCACTGCATTGCAGCTAGGAATGTGTTTTGATTTACTTGAGAATTAAAAACTCTCAGAAAAATTTGTTTTTAATTTTGTCCAAGGCAAAATTATCTTATCAACGGATATCCTTTTACCCGTTGATAGCATAAACACATTCCTAAATTTTTTGTATATCAACGGATAATAGCTTATCCACGTCATCAACGGATAAACTGTTTCTCAACCGTTCAATCCATATCCGTTGATATACATATTTTCTTTTAAATATAACCGTTGGTAAACGTGTATCTATATATGACTGGTTATATTTATTTTCTTTTGTTATTTGACAGTTACTTTTGACCAATGAGTAATTACTTTTAATTATTTCATTTTCAATTCTTGAAAAGTATAAAAGGCTGTCTTGTGCTCTCACATCTCACTTTTATCGACTTTCAAGATTCTCTTAAGGAAACTGCATCTTCTTCTTCACAAAAACTCTCTGCAACAAAAGTTCAAACTCTTCAATGGCGCCTATTGTTAAGATGATGTCTTCCACTGGGTTCACCTATGAGAAGAACAATTTCGCTGCCTATGTCGATACAGTGAATGCCCCAGAAGCTTATCACACCATGATGAATTTTGTGAAGAATTGTAAACTTTCTTATGCTATGACTGCCACCACTCCTCTAATCCACGAAGTAATCGAAGAGGTGTGGGCATTTGCTGAGTACAATGGCACAGATGGTACAATTGCTTTTTCTCTAAAGGGTAAAAACTATGTAGTTAACTCTGATGTGATAACTGCCTGTTTAAAATTGCCTGAGAATAACTGTCTGAAAGTACCCACTGATGCTGAAATAGTTGTCATGCTTAATTCCATAAATTATGCCCTTAGTACTGATAATTTAGGAAAAATTGCTAGGAAAGGGATGGTTAAAGAATGGAGTTATTTTTGTGATGCCTTCATTAAAACTTTTTCAGGCAAAATTAGTAAGTTTGATGCTGTTACCCATTCCATGCTAGTTATGCTGTGTATGCTTCTGACTGATAAATTCTATAACTTTGGCACACTAGTCATGTATGAGATAGCAGCAAAATTAGGTAAAAAGGAAACTAGGGGCAAGAATATCTATTTTGCTAGATTTTTGATGCTCTTAGCACTGCATGTATCTGAGAATAAGATATCCATTTCTAACCCGGATAGCAAGTTCACATGTTTTGTTCAGGGGAAGAGAGTCTTAAGTGATTTAATTCTAATGAACTCCAATGCAGAGGTACAATTGGTATACCTACCAATTGTTCAGGTAACTCTTTCTAACCTTGAAACTCCTATCTCTAACCCCCAAATTTCTTTGCCTTCCTCAGTCACAATGGAGTCTGTAGTTGTGACCAAATAGGCTCCTACCCAAGTGACTAAAACAAAAGTTTCCAAACCAAAATCTAAGAGACAAACCTCAGGTGTTTCTCAAAAAACACCTGTTGCAAAAACTACCACAACTCTTGGGGGGAGTGTGAAGGAGGTAGTGAGTGGTGAGGGACAGGGTGCAAGCCCTAAGAATAAGGTGGGTGAGGAAAGTGCACCTAATAGCCAAGCCCAAGTTACATCCTCTCAACAGGATGTGACTACTAGTTCTACAGCAACTCTGCACAAAAGGGTAAGGGACACTAGCCCTCTCTCAAAAACCTTTGAAAGAAGAGTAAAATCTAAAACCATAGGGGAAGCACAGGGTGCACACACAGTACAGCAAACTGTACCTTCTCAAATTCAGTTTGATGTGACTTCAATAAATGTGGAGTCACAGCCCCTTGATCTTAACCTTCAAATCGATACACATTACAATCCACCATCACCAACTCCATCTCTGGATGTGGATATGATATCTACATCAATTCCTGATTCTCCATCTTTAAAATTCTTGGAGAAGCCCCACTCTGCAATTGGTGGTCATCATCTTTTAGATGATTTGTTGGGCCATCAACCTTCCATTCCTGAATTCACAACAACATCTGTGGCCTCATCTTTAAAATCAATCTCCACAGATTCAGTGTTGGTTTTCACTTCAACGGATATTATCATTCCTTCATCAACGGATATCCTTCATCCGTTGATAAGTGTTTCTCCATCAACGGATGCGCCTCTGTCTAGCCATCCGTTGACAGCTATAACTACTCCATCAACGGATATTCCTTATCCGTTGATAACTCACTCTACCACTGCTATATCTGACATTCCTGTGTCAAGTGTGGAGGAGTTCTCAGTAGTTGAAACACTTTTAGGATTGAGGGAAGGGAGTGAGAGGCTGCCTTATGAGCAGGCAAATAATGAGAGGCTGACCATTTCTTCATGTCAGGCAAAAGGAGAGCAAGAGAGTTCCACCTTAGTAGGTGAAGGTGAGGGTGTGAGAGGTGTGAGCCAGGGGGAGCCCCTGATGCAAGAATAGAGGGATGAGAGGAGAGAAGGGACTACAGGAGAAATAAGGCAGGAAGATTCAGCCATTGCAAGTGAGTTAATGGTGGTTAATGAAGCTTCTAAAGAGATGGAATTTCGACAAGAATATCAGTCAATCATTGACTCCATCTCTTTGGATCCTGAAACCTTTACTCATCTTGTTTCTGCTTATCAAATAATGGCACAACAGGGTAATGTGGAGGTAGAGGAGGCAATGCACCTAGTGCACACCTCACAATCTCTACAAAGAGCAAAGGATGCTTTGACAACTCTGTCTTCCAATGCTGACAGTGAAGAGTTTGGCAATGATGACAGTGACAGCACAGCAAATGATGAAGAAGTCAATGTGGGTGATACTCCAGACTGGCTATTTTCTACTGCCACTGTGGCTGGTGATTTCAATGTGGAGATTGTGAAGCAATATCAATCTGCTAGGGCTGAGCACCAAAATGCAGATCCACAGAGAAAGGCTGTCCTTCAGCAAATAATGGACTCCCTGAAACTTCAGAAAATGCACATGGTCATTCAAAGAACTCAATAGGAGGAGGTCCAAACTGCAATTAGAGAAATGAAAGTGGAACTAGATGCCAGGATTGAGGCACTAGCCCCTACTACCACTCAGAAGGTGCTGACTAGCAAATTATTGAAGGAAGATAGCCTGGCCAAATCTGTTCAGCATCTCTCCTCCAGAGTGGATGGTATGGAATCTCAAATGCAGACACTCATTGCAACTCAAGCCAAACAGATTGAGCTACTGGAAAGGTTGCTTGCAGCCTCATCTCCAGCCCTTGATGCTAACAAAAAGGGGGAGAAAAAGGTAGAAGAGGTTGCAGCCACTTCTAGTCAAATTCAAATTCCAGCTTCCAGTAGCAAGATAGCACAAAGTGAGGGGGAGCAACAGCCAATGATAGTGGTCAATCCAAAAGAATTTTCTATAGAGGCTTCCCCTGTGAAGAAACAAAATGCTTTGCCTGTGATTCCTGACCTATCAGAAATCTCAGATGGTGAAAGGCAAACCAGAATAGAGGCCTTAGAGAAGATCAACAAGGAGGCAAATGAAAGAATGATGAGAACAGAAAGGATGATCAATGAATCAATTGTATCAAATCTATTCTCTACTCAGTCCTCAGCTCCAACAATATCAACTACAATTCTGAAGGTGCTCACTCCAGAGATTGTAGCTCCTACTTTCTATGATGCTGAACCATCTTATGTCAAAGAATTTGAACCATACATAAAAACCAGAGCCTACTCTCCACCAAAGGCAAATGGGAAGAACAAATTACAATTGGACTTTCCATTTCCCAAGGATGATGATGAGAAGCTAATGGGAAAGACAATCAAAGAGTTCAAGGAAAAGACAAATAAGAGTGTAAGAGATTGGATGGCTGTAATAATAAGGAATGGAAAAGTGTTAAATATATCCAACAGCCATCCTAGATTTTTTGAAGCAAAAAGAGAGGAGACCTCTAAACTTCTAAGGGAAGCTCATCCAAGTGAAGAAAATCAATATGAGAACTCAGATGAGAAGCAAGCCAGGCTGGCTCAAGAGTTAATGGATGAGGTAGAGGATGAAATGAGGGAACCTGAGGAAGTCCCCAAATCCAAAAGGAAAGTGAAATCAGTCCCCAAATCCAAATCTAAGAGAATGAAATCAAAGGCAAGGAGGCCTGTCTCTCCAGAAATTGAAAGCAAGGAGACAGTTGGCTCATCACAACCTATTTCTGTAAAAGTATTCAACCCAGCTGTGAATTTCCATGGTGATCCTATAGTACCTAAAGAGGAACCAATGAATCTTGACTCCATTGAGGTTCCTTCATTCTTGCTGAAGCCTCAACAGAAGCCTATACAGAAGAAAAGGATACCAAGGAAGCAACCTTCAAAGGAACCAATTCAAGTTGCTAGGGTACCTACTATTGTCAGGTAGCCAATCTTGGAAAACAAGGATGATTTTATCTATCAGGCAGATATTGAAGAATACTCTGGCATGAATCTTTATCTGGATGAATTGTCAGAAGTAAGAGGAATTGACAAATATAAACATTTGCCTGAGAGATTGGTCTTTGTATACAAGGGAGGAAAGGAAAGGACATGGCCACTACAGAGGGTTCTTGGAGAAAATTATCTGACCTTAACCAAAGTGTTCTCTGCAATCAAGAGATACACATGGTTCTCCAAGATAGCAAAAGGGGAGATACTGGACAGAATAGAACAGATAAGGAGGGAATGGAACTCACCATCAAGTCTACCAAGGAAGATGAAGATCCCATATAATGGACAGAAAATCCACCTTCAACCCTTCTGGATGATGGAGTTCAGGGATGAAGATGGTAACAGGAGATTCTTCAGGTTAGAAGACCAACTATCAAAGGCTAGTTCTCAATACCTGAGATGGTTACAACAAAAGCTAAATCCAAAGGTTGATGAAGAAGATGCCTTCTATAGGCAACTCCAAATGTAGATTGAGTCCAACTCTGCCAAAGAAGGAAAATCAAGGGTGATGCCAACAAGAGAAAAGAAACAGTCTTAATCTGCTCAGTCTAGAGGAGCACTTCTCTGTAAATTTCTCAAACTTTCAGTTTTTAATTTTTGTAGCTTAATACAATTTTTGCATTGTTCTATATATATATATATCTTTAGGAATGTTTTGTTATCATCAAGGTCCTGAATTTATGCTTTATTGCCATCAAGTATAAATTGGGGGAGATTGTTAGGAATATGTTGTACTTGATGATAACTTCACAATCAATCAAATTGTATAAGGTTTTGTAGTTGTCAACGGATGAGGATTTATAACTCTATCCATTGACAGGTAGCTCATCAACGGATGTGGTTTTGTAGCATACTGCAGTATCTCTATGTTATCAGTTGATAGTGTTTTTATCCACGGTCATGTTGACCATCAACGGATAGGCAGAATAGGGTAGCCAATTGTAAATAAGCTATGCTATGTAATTCTGTCTAAGTGAAAGTGTATCAACAGATGAAGACAAAACTCTATCAACGGATACAACTCAAATCCACTCTATCAATGGATACAGCTCAAGTCTCGATATCAACGGATACAGCTCAATACATCATCAACGGATGTCAGTGTACAATATCAACGGATAATCATTGACACTGTCTTCTATAATAAGCTGGGGATTAGCAGTTGATAAGGACATGTTTGACTGACAGATCACATGGGTTGATAGTAGATACAAAAAGCAGTATGGCAGCCATACTTTGGAAACACAGAAGAAAGAAGCATTCCGTTTACACTATGAATACAAGAAAGGTGCAAGAGACATGTCTGATCACAAGGACAACCTTTCGGCTACATGTGTATTTGGAGTGTAGTAGCAAGTCAACTAGAATTAGATTAATATTATCTTATTCCAGTAGTACTTGTAAAACTTGGGATTTATAACCAAGTGTAGCATCTCTTTGTAGGCTAAGAAAACAGATACATTTTGCTTAGGGTTTCTATTGAATATTCTTAGAAAGCAAAGAGTTGTAAAACAGAAGCTGTGTACTTTTGTATCACAGAGTTTTCTTCGAATAAAAGCTTCAGGTGGTGCATTTAACCACCTGATTTTTATGTGTTTGTGCATTAATCTTTTTACAGCAATTATCTAAGTATAGATTTCTGGAGTTCTTATCAGAAATTTGAATTGTATTCAACCCCCCCTTCTACAATTATACAAGTGTGTAATCTGGGAATAACAACCGTGATGACCTGGATCCTTGACCCCGAATCTAGGGGCGTCACAGATGGTATCAGAGCTAAGAGTCATAATGCTCAAGAACAAAAGTGATAATAATAAATGTATCAGTTATAATATAAATTGTGAACTTCCATCAAGTTCAGGGGTGATATATCGCAGGTAGTATTTATTTTAAGCATATATTATAATTTTATAGACTGTTACTAATAGAATTTTATGTTTTATTAGAGGGAGCGGAGATGGGTGAGCCGAGTAGAGACCCCCAGTGGCTAGGGTTGTCAGAGCAGGAGCTCGTAGATCTTCAGCTGGCCAGGGTAGAGGTCCCTGAGTATGCGGTCGAGGACCTCAGGGAGAGACGTCGGGCGGCGGCAAAAGAGAGATGTGAGAGAGAGGAGGCAGAGGAGCGCAGACAGAGAGATGCTATAACCATAGTGCCATACATGGGTAGACCTTCTACAGGATCTGATGAGGCAGGTCCTTCCAGTGTGAGATGGGAGATTCCTGAGGAGGAGAGGCCGTTACGTAAGAGGCCTAGGTTGTCAGTCATAGCTGAGGAGGAGGAGGAGATTGAGTGGACCGATATCCATATGATACCTACCCCTGCCTTGCCTATTCAAGTACCATCACCAGTCCCATCTCCCTCACCGAGTCCTGGCCCTCTAGAGGATCCAGCTGAGCCATTCACTCCGCCCGAACATTTTATCTTCTCAGAGGATGAGATAGAGGGAGATCCGTCTGAGGATGCAGATACCGAGTCTATTCCTCCATCCCCACCATTTGCACCTCCACCACCTCCACCTGTTCAGGCACCTGCCCCAGCTGTTGTGCCCCCTCAGGAGGCACCCTTACCGACAGGTGACTCACTACCAGCCATTCTGTTGACGGAGTACTTTGCCCTACAGGGTCAGTTGGAGGAGTCCCGCCGAGTGATAGACACACTGATGCAGAGGTCAGAGAGAGGGAGAGGAGGTATCATTCCTGATGGTATATCCTTGGGATTAGTGAGTGTTGAGCTGCGGGCCCTGGGTGACATTAGGAGGCTGTTAGCTGATAGAGGAGACCCAGAGTGGAGAGCTGTGATAGTGGATACAGTTACGTCTATGGTAGTGCAGATCCGAGACATTATTAGGGCAGGACTGTGAGTCGGGATAGTAGTCTACGTCACTAATCAGACTAGTCATCTTACTGATGTCTTTTTGGGGGATTAGTTTAGTTGGTTGTTGTTTTAATCCCAGTCTGATTGGAAGACAGCTAGTAGCACTTTTGTTGTAGCAGATTAGTATGTACAGTTATGTTTGTAGGTTTCGAACCATGTACCCTATGATGTAAAATATTAGTAGTAAAAGACGTTGTACCCAAGTTGTAAAATATTTATGTAAATTAATGAAGTTTGTGCATTTCTATCTAAATTTTTGCTGCATTTTAATAATAAATGTTGAGACTCAAAAATATTGATGTATAAAAGGTGATTGACTTAATGAAAAGGCTATCGTGTTAAGGGCGATACACTTACCTACTAAAGTTATAATATAACCAAATGCAAACTGTGTGATAAGAATATTGTGATGTACAAATGAGTTAATTAATGATATAATTGTGTATATAGGAATGATGTATATTGTAACCCAAATTCGGGTAATTAATAAAGACTATTGTTATGTACAGAACTATGCCGCCTAGACGTGATAGTAGAGCGAATGCAAGGGAAAATGAGAGAGACGAAAGAAGTCAAAATATAGAAGGTAATAGACTGAATGAAAATGCTCATAATGAAGAAAATCATGAAGAAGGAGAAGAGGAATCAACTGGACAACAAGGAAATCCGGGAGGCAATCCTTTTAACCAATTCATGGAACTATTAAGGCAGAATTTGGCTAATCCACAGAATCCCCAACAACCACCTGTTCTCCCCAATCAGGCAGCTAATTCCTTTCGTGCCTTTAAGTCATTAAAGCCCCCAGAATTTGAAGGAACCACTAACCCAGTAGTAGCCAGGGCATGGCTAAAAGAAATGGAGAAAGCTTTCGAGATACTGAGGATAGAGGAAGATCAGAAAATAGTCTTTGCAGCCTATCTCTTAAAAGGAGAGGCAAATTACTGGTGGGAAGCTAAGAAGAACCTAGAAGAAGCGGGAGTGATAACCTGGGAGCGGTTCACTAGGGTGTTCCTAGAAAAGTATTCTCCTAGGTATTTGGAAAACCAAATGGAAATAAAGTTTCTGGAGTTAAAACAGGATAACCTAACAGTGGCAGAGTATGAAACTAAATTTACAGAACTGTCGAGGTTTGTTCCCGAGTTTGTGCGTACTGAAGAACAACGAGCGAAAAGGTTTCAACAAGGGTTGAAACCCTAGTTACGAACGAGAGTGGCCCCATTTGAGTTGACTGATTATGCCGCAGTGGTTCAAAAGGCATCTATTATAGAGGCCGAGAGTGAACAGGCTCAAATAGGTCGAGAGAATAAGAAAAAAAGATTTGAGGGTCCGAAAGGAGGTTCAAGTGAGGAAAGTTACTTTAACAAAGGAGGTAGAGGACAAAAATCTCAATTTGTTGGAAAGTCGGGAGGTAACAAGACTACTAGTGAGACGGTGAATCAGGGTGGTAAATCTTCAGGAACATTTCAGTCCAATCAATCACGACCACCATTACCAGATTGTGACACGTGTGGTAAGAAGCATATAGGAGTCTGTAGGGTGCTGGGAGTAACTTGTTTTAAGTGTGGACAAAAAGGACACTACCTTAACCAGTGCCCAACAACTGATATAAACCTTAAAAGAGATGTTAAGTGTTACCAGTGTGGGAAATTAGGACACATTGCTAGAGATTGTCGTTCCGATGGGTCATACGCGCCAGGACAGAGTGTGACTGCTTCAAATAGGCCTACTGCTAGAGTGTACAACATGACCTTAGGGGAAGCGTTGACGAAACCAGATGCGGATACAGGTACTTGTTTTTCGATTTAAATTTTGTGTGTAAGTCTTTGGTTAAGGATCGACTTAATCAATTAATGGAATAAATAATTTAATAATATAGATAAGGAAAATCAGTATCTGTTAAGGGCTAGGAAACGTTATGAAAAGAAAAGTAGGAGTGTTTTGGGAGAACACAAGCTCGTTGAGACGAACAGGAAATATATATTATAGGAAGTATTTTCTACAATTGTTTTAAAGAATATTATTAGAGTTTATTTTCTGGAAAATTTTACAGAGATGAGATATAGGAATATTGAGGTGTTAATATTTATGTCATGATAGAGATCAGAAGATGGTCAAACCATAAGTGAGATACACTACCATTCAGAAAAGGCCAATGTGGTGGCGGATATCTTCGTCGAAAGTGGAAGGAGAGACGAGATAACATGGAATGACTGGAAACATGATGGAATTTGTAAGGAAAAGACCGTAAAAGTACTGCTATTGATAAACTATGTTGAGTATTGAATACAGTAAAAGAATACAGAGGGGGGGTGAATGGATTCTTGAATTTTTCTTCGGTCTTGAATATTTGCAGCAAGATAAGTGATGAGTGTGTGAGATATGAAGATGCGGATAATTAAACACAAACACAACACAATATCACTTTAATCTAATATTTTATTAGATAAAGATTTTGCTACAATCTGTGAATACAAATGATAGTATTCTCAGCTTCGTTTTTCTCAGAGAGATATTTTCTGGATATTTTTGAGAAACTTCAAAAACCTTTTTAGCTAAGGAAGTGAGGCTGTATCCTTATAGACATGGATACACCCACTTGCTACAAATGAGGTAGGTAAAACAAAAGCACTTTCCAGTCTGTCTATCTCATTTTAGTAAGAGTCCAAACGGCTACAGATTTGACTTTGAAAAGCCTGTTTAGATCCACTTCTTCAGCTCCTTGTCCCTTGTCTTATCTCTCCAAGCTTCTTTGTAGGCTTTCCAGCATGCTTTATAGGACAGAGTCAAATAAAGTGTGCTGGCTTGTTGCAGGTTTCTGACTTGTACAATTCTTCAGTATTTTGTCCTCAAGAATGTATTCGAGAAGTGACTAAGTGAGTGATTCGAGAACTGGAGTTGACTTGATCGATAACTCTGAGTTCTCGAATAGTGTTATCTTGACATATCGAATCACTTCTCGAATAGCTCTTTTCTCTGGGACTCCTTGAGATATCGAATAGAGCATTTTGACATATCGAATCCCTGAGATATCGAACAGAGCATTTTGACATATCGAATCCCTGAGATATCGAACAGTGTATTCAGAGATATCGAATAGTGTCTTCTGAGATATCGAACTCCAGACTTCTCGAATGCTAGACTTCTCGAATAGACAAATGTACTTCTCGAATTGGTACTTAGGCAAATTCTTCATTTCTTCAAATCCCAACTGTGATTATTTGGCAGTCTTTATCTCCTTGCTTGAGGCATGAACCTTGGAACTTCTTTCAAGCATTATTCTTGACTTTATAATTACAGTAACACAACTAGAATTTGATGCCTATTACAAGTACAGAACAAATAGAAACTCTACAACTAGAGGTTCCCTCAGTTAAGAGGTCATGTAGGTAATGCATATCATTACACATACTTAGGCTTGTTATTAGATGTATTCAGGCATGCCTCTGTGACTAACAATCTCCCCCAAATTGTGAGTAAGACCCTTAGTCACAATTTCATGTCTGATAACAAGCCTATCATACATAAAGATAAAACTTGACAGTACAAGTATGAATTTCCATTAGCAATTTGGATAGAACTACAGAGTGAGTAATCTTACAGCCTATGATGAAGAACTAGCCATTGTCTTTTGATTCCCTTTCCATAGCTTTGGCTTGAAATTCATCATATTCTTTCTTTCTTCTTTCTTTCTCCTTCCTTGTATTCTCATCCATAGCTTTTATTATTTCTGCCATAGCATCCAATTCTTCAAGCAAAATTGAGTCTTTGAAATCTTCAAGTACTGGTTCCAGAATATTTTCAGGATAGTGGTTGAGTAGATTCATTCTGATGTTGACTTGATTTCCATTCCTCCTCCTATACTTTACCATGTAGGGGTTGAACTGAACTCTACACAAACCCTTTTTCCTCAGCTTTTCTGCTTCACTTTCAAGTCTCTCAATTTCTTTCTCCCTTGCCAGCCATTTCTCAAAACACTCTTTTCTGACTTTTTCTTCATGATCTCTCTTCATTTTCACAAAATCAATTAGCTCCAGTTTCCATACTCTCTCCACTTTATCTTCTGAGCTCAACAGTGCAATGATTCTCTCTATGTCATATAGCTTGCCCCAGTGTTGACATCCTCCTTGTTTGAATTTTTCCTCCCTTCCATCAGAATATTTAATCTCAAGGCAATTATCAACAATGGCAACATGATAGATTCTTTGAGCTTGCAAAAATTGCAGTTGGTCTACATCATAATCTTCATCTAGTGGTTGGAGTTTTAGGCCTGGATAGATTGTCAGGGTTTTTGATGTGGTTGGCTTTGATTTCCTTGCAGCTTGCTTGAACTTGATTCTTTTTACATGATTACTTGGCAGCAGTATGTGACCTTTGTTTGTAGACCATTGTAGTATTCCATTAGCAGTTTGCTTTTTGAAACATACAGATGGTTTCTTGACTTGAATCTTCTTCTCTTCTTGAGGTGGCAAGACAGTTGCAGAAGCCATAGATGCAAATTTTGAAAGGTCACTACTGGCAGCATTCACCCTAGACTTAGAGTCTTGTGTTGTGGTGAGGTTACTGTCAGCAATGCCTGAGGCTTGCTGTCGTCCACTTTTCCTCTCAGAGCCTTTACCTTGATCATCATCATTCTTCCTCTTCTCATCATCCTTCTTCTTCTTCTTGTCTTCATCACCCTTATTACTCCTGTGATGTCTTCTCCTTCCATCACTTTTATCTTCATCCTTGTCTTGATCTTTGCTTGGGTTGAACTTAGCAGTCTCAGATACAATGCCAGTTGCAATATATGACCTGAGATAAGATATAGCTTCTAATTCTTCTGCTGTTCTTGATCCCTTTTTCTTGATCAGTTTCTCAATGATGGCTATGATAAGATTTTTATTTTGAGGAGTTAGATGCTTAGGAATGACCAGCTGCTTGATATCTTCAATTCTTGTTCCAGCCTGGTAGATAATAGTTCTAGGATCTGTGAAAACTTCAGGTAGCCTTGAAGGTTGACCATTCCTCAATTCATCATGAAGACTCTTGTTGTTCTCATTTCCCTTCTCAATTAGTCCAAGGAGCACATTCACTTCTGAGTGCTTTAGACTCTGTAGAGTATTGATGGTTAAGTGCCATATCTTGTTCTTTCCTACCATCAATATCTCCTTGAGCCATAGATCATTAAGCCTCCTTGGTACTACAGTGAGACAGTCAATCTGACTCTTCAAACTCTCATGATATAGCAGAGCATCACCAGCCTGTTCTCTAGAGACTTTCAGAAGCTCCAAGAATGCATCATCATGATAGACATTTGAGTTTGCAATTTCTTGTAGCTTGACCTCAGTGACCACCTTCACTTCTACTGGCTTGGCACTCTTAGATATTGAGATTCGAGGCTTGTCAGATGGCATACTCCCAGCAACCACTGTGGTTGTGATAGACTGCCTTTGACCATCAGGAGTAGTGATGTGCACAGTTGGTAGAGTGACAACTGGCAGAGAAGTGGGAGGCTCATCAACTTTGTCCTTTCCTTTTCCAGGGACATGAGTAGTAGATTTCAAAGTTCTCTGATGGCCACCCTCAGTGATCTTGATGCCCTTTTCTAGTGGTCTCTCCCCCTTTGGATTTGAGTTCTTTGATATCCTCTTCTCCCCCTTAGGCTTGTTGACAGACACAGGGACTGTAAGAGGCACCTTTGGAGTTGAAGATTCATCAGGTAGAGGGAGACCCATGTGCTTCATCATTGCAGACAACATTGATTGTTGATGCAGAAGAACATCAGCTGTGGTGGTGGCTTGAGTGTTCAACTGCTCAGTCAGAGTTGTCACAGTGTCTGTAAGATGAGCATTGGACTTGTGGAGAGAGACTACCTCCTTTTCAAGAGTATCCACTTTAGTGAAGAGTTCATTGGCCTTAAAACCAGATAGGGATTGATCCTTCAGTCTCTGCACTTCGAACCTTGACATCTCATGCACAGGAACCTCCGTGACCAGCTTGTCTCCATATTGATTTGCAAAGAGGGTCCTGAGCATGGCATTGGCATCAGTTGTCTGATCTGATAAAGATTGAAATTTGTGCCCCAGACCTGTGACAGCATCCTTGAGAATAGCCAAACCATTGTCCATCCTGGTGCAAGTAGCATTGCAGGTTCGAATGTCCTTGAGAACAGTCTCCAATTGAGGGAATTTAGCATCAAAAGTCCTCTTGATCTCATGCACCTCCTTGGTTGTAGCTGAACACACTTCATTAATTTCTGTCTTTAAGCCTTTACCAAGATAGTGTGCAGCCTTGAGAATGCCTTTATAGTTGTCATTCACTGCTTCAAACACATCAGTAGGGTTGAGAGATTTGGCATTGGACCCTAGTGAAGTGATGTACTCTTCTCTGAGATACTGGAGACCTTCTGAGAGAGGGATTGAATTGGTTCCTTGCAGCCAAGCATCGATATTCCCATCTCTCTCAGTTTCATCTATGATCTTCTCCTTCTGTAGCTCTACATCCTCTTTGTGACATAGGAGAATAGCTTCATAGTCTGGATTGGGCATGTTTGCAGTGAGAAGGTGCTGAGCAATTTTTGTGAACTCAGGGATCTGATCCACAACTAAGCTTTGAAGTGCTTCAACCGTCAATTGTGGTGGAACAGACCCTGATCCTGAAGCACTGTCATGTTGCACAGGCTTCAGCCATTGAGACAAAAAGTTAGAGCTAGAGCTAGGCTTGCTAGGCTCCTCAGTTACAGATGCAACTTCTGCAACCGGATGAACAGACTCTACTACTGTTGTCTCCACAGAAGTGGGATGAGTTACAACAGTAGTTGACACAGGCACAGAGTCTCTAGTAAGAACTAGTGAATCCTCTGTGTTTGTGATGGTGTCATTAGGATATGCCCCAGCATGCATTCCCTGACCATCCAAATGTGGTACCTGGGTGGTGAGCAAGGTGTCATGCACCAAGTCACTTGAATTCATTGGCTCATCAAAGGAAAAGAATTCTTGATGATCAATGCATTGCTCCTCAATTGCTTGAGTTGCAGGCTTCAAAGAAATATGAGTGGTAGATTCTGAAAGAGAAGTGTGTTGTAGACAAGATTTTGGCAACTCCCCCTGAGAAATAGAGGGAGTTTCAGTTATGATGTGCTCTCCACTCAGTGTTGTGCCAGCCTTATCACTCCCTTGTGCTGACTCTTTACAGATAGGTGCATTGGGGAGGATGCTTGATTCTATAGATGCATCCTGTTGAGAGGATACATCTAGTGAGCTGTGTGCCCCTGATTTTACAACTTCAGCCATTTGAGTGACTGAAGAGGTGGTTTTAGACTTCTTCTTCTTCTTTAGGCTTATGATAGGTAACTCAGGTGTCTCACTTTCTAACCCTAGTTCTACAGCCAAGGCTGCTTCAGTTAAGATTTCTAAGGGTTCAGAAGCAACCTGTTTTCTCTTCTTTTTACTAACATCACCCTTTTGAGAGGATGATGCAGTTGGCTCTTTGCTGGATAGAGTGTTTGGCTGAGGGGGTTGGTTAGCAGGCCTTGGGTTAGCACTTTGTTCTCCTTGCTTAGGCTGTGCTAACTGTGATTTTGAATCAAATATTGGCATGTTGTGGGGGTAAGACCTAAACAAACCCTCCATGTGGGGAGTTATGCTAAGTCTTACATCCACATCATTCCTAGTCTCCAAATTACCAAAAATGAGTTTGGTCATGGACCTAGGATAGCCTATTATACTCTTATCTGCTCCAGGCAATTCAATCAATGAAGCATTTTTAAAGTTGAGTACTGATTGAATAAAGCGAGGAAAGAAAATTTCATTACCTCTCTTGGCTGTGGTCTGACCAAGTCTCCCATAGAGTTCCTGTAGGATGAGAAGTCCAACATCTATCTTTCTCCCATTAGCCAAGGCATAGGCAAGCTGCTGCACGGGTGTACTAATCTGATCAAAGCTTGATTTCCGTGCAGTGAATACATGAAGGAGTGTAGCAAATACAAAACTCCATTCTTTCCTTAAGAACTTCCTATTCAACTTTCCCAGCTTGATAGTATCAGAGTAGTTGATGAAGTCAAAGAATTCTTCCAACTCATCATTGGAGGCCAGAGCATCATACGTCTCTTGCTGCATATCCAAGGCTTGATTCATGTCTGCAGTGGTGATAGTGATATCCTCTCCTTGAATCTTGCAGTGAACAATATAAGAGGTGATAGCATTCTCAAGAGCGATGACCTCCACAGTAGCAGTCCTCCAGAATTGTTCCAATAGATCTATGTACAGAGTTGGGTTGGCTGAGAGCGCACTCTTGATGTAAGATTCAGACAACCACCGAACAAAGCACTTGAAATTGGCATTCGGTGCTTCCACATCACTGGTGATTGCGATGAAATTAGTTTGGGATGGTATGGTGAGTTGAGTGTTTGCCATTTGGGTAGAGAAGAAAAAAGAATTAGGTTTGAAGAAGAAATTCGCAGTTAGGGTTTTTCAGAGGTTTCAGGAGTTGAGATGCTTGAGAAATCGAACGAAATGAATTGAATAGTTGTGAAGTTGTATGTATATATGAATGTCTTGAGTTGTCGATAGATAAGTGTTCTGTAGCGACAAGTCATTCGAGAAGTATGAAACAACTATTCGAGAAGTCAAGAAAGGCTTATTCGATATCTCAGGCAGTTTTTAACTCACAGCTGGCAGTGTTTTAACTCAGAAAATAATTCAAAGTTAAGAATATATTTTTATGAGTGAAATGAAGGTTTGAATATAAATCCAAAAAGCGATTAAGTGTCAGCGAAAAATCAGCCTTTTCAAATGATTCGATAACTCAAATGCAGTATTCGAGAACTCTATCATTAGAGAACTAAAATACTCTATTCGAGAACTCAAAGTGTGATATTCGATTTCTCAAAAGACACTATTCGAGAACTCAGGAGGGTTCTTGATAGGCCTATTCGAGAACTCGAGCCATGACAAAACAATGAACCATTCGAGAAGTCTGACTTATCGAACTATACTTTTCACTCATAAAATTCAATTTTCACTATCTTTTAAAATTTACCAGAAATATTCACTGAAGAATATTCTACTAAATTAAATAGTGATTTTCTCAAAATTTCACAGAAATTTCAAGCTAAAGATGTAAGATTTTCAACATGTGCAGCATTGGAATATTTATACATCATACTCCAGCCAATACTTACTTTAAAAATATTGAGCATTTGATAAGGTAAGTATTTACTGCTACAACAATCTAGTTGATATATTCACTTAGCCAGAATTTGAAGAATTCAGCATTCCAATCTCACTAACCAACCTTGTGAAGGTGGCTTCATCTAGTGGCTTAGTGAATATGTCAGCTAGTTGTTTTTCTGTGGGAACATAATGTAACTCAATGGTTCCATTAGTTGCATGCTCCCTAATGAAATGATATCTGATGTCAATGTGCTTTGTCCTAGAATGATTGACAGGATTGGCAACTATAGAGATTGCACTTGTGTTGTCACACATGATAGGAATTCTTTCCAACACAAGTCCATAATCTCTAAGTTGGTTTCTAATCCAAAGCACTTGAGCACAGCAACTTCCAGCAGCTATGTATTCAGCTTCAGCTGTGGAAGTTGACACAGATTGTTGTTTCTTGCTGTACCAAGAGACTAACCTTTGTCCAAGAAACTGGCAGCTACCTGATGTGCTTTTTCTATCCACTCTGCATCCAGCATAATCAGCATCAGAATAACCAACCAGATTGAACCCTGTGTCCTTAGGATACCATAACCCCAAGTTTGGTGTGCCTTTCAGATATTTGAAGATCCTTTTTATTGCTATCATGTGTGATTCCTTTGGGTTTGATTGAAACCTTGCACATAAGCATGTAGCAAACATGATATCTGGCCTACTAGCAGTGAGGTAGAGTAGAGAACCAACCATGCCTCTGTAGATTGAGATATCTACCTTTTTGCCCTTAGCATCATCATCTAACTTGGTGGCAGTGGCCATGGGTGTCTTTGCAGGTGAACATTCTTCCAAATCAAATTTCTTCAGTAAATCTTTAATGTATTTGGTTTGACTTATAAAAATGCCATCCTTCCTTTGACTAACTTGCAGTCCAAGAAAGAATGTTAATTCTCCCATCATACTCATCTCATATCTGCTTTGCATGAGCTTAGAGAATTTTTCACACAGCTTCTCATTTGTAGAGCCAAATATGATATCATCCACATAGATTTGAACTAGGATAATATCATCATCATGTTTCTTGTAGAACAGTGTCTTGTCCAGTGTGCCTCTAGTGAATTGATTCTCCAGTAGAAATTGTGATAGTGTGTCATACCATGCCCTGGGAGCTTGCTTGAGTCCATACAATGCTTTAAGTAATCTGTAGACAAAGTGGGGAAACTGTGGATCCTCAAAGCCAGGTGGTTGTTGCACATATACTTCTTCTTCCAACTCCCCATTCAGGAATGCACTCTTGACATCCATTTGATAGACCTTGAAATTAGAATGTGCAGCAAATGCCAAGAAAATTCTGATGGCTTCTAGTCTAGCAACAGGGGCAAAGGTCTCATCATAGTCAATACCTTCCTGTTGAGAGTATCCTTTTGCAACCAACCTTGCTTTGTTCCTTATGACTACACCATTTTCATCCATCTTATTCCTTAGAACCCATTTAGTTCCAACAACGGTTCTATCCTTTGGTGCAGGCACTAGTTCCCATACTTTGCTCCTTTCAAATTGATTTAGCTCCTCTTGCATAGCAATTATCCAGTCAGGATCCAACAATGCATCATCAAGTTTCTTAGGCTCAACTTGGGATAGAAAGCAGCCATAGAGACATTCATTTATAGTTGCTCTCCTTGTCCTTACTCCTGCATTTGGATTTCCAATTATCTGATCTGCAGTGTGTGATCTATCCCATTTCCTTGTATGTTCAGATTGATTTCTCATCCTTGATGTTGCTTCATCATTTAGATCATGATCATCTACATTTCCTCCCCCTGTGAAGTTGTCACTCCTCACAGGTGTATCTTGGATGCTTGTTTCTTCATTGTTGGTTGACACAGGTTCTTCATTCACTTGAGTTTGTTGAATTATGAGTTCAGATTCACTTTCAATCTCCTCATCAGAATCATCTAGATTGTCAAACTTCAAGGGATCTTTATCTTCATCATTGGCTTCTTCTAATCCAGGTAGTTTGCTGTCATCAAATGTTACATCTGTGCTCTCCATTACTTTCTTTTGACAAATGACATAAACTTTGTATGCAATTCTTTCCATAGAATAGCCAAGAAAGATTCCTTCAAATGCCTTTGCATCAAACTTTCCAACATATTCTGAATTATCTTTTAGCACAAAGCACTTGCTTCCAAAAGTATGAACATACTTTAGAGTAGGCTTCTTTCCAGTCATCAAGTTGTAAGGTGTCTTTCCAGTGTTTTTGTTGATGAGGGTTCTGTTTTGGATGTAGCATGCAGTGCTCACAGCCTCAGCCCAAAAACATGTAGGCATCTTTGCATCAAGTAGCATTGTTCTAGCAGCCTCTATCAGAGTCCTATTCTTTCTCTCAACAACTCCATTTTGTTGTGGAGTCCTTGGAGCTGAGAATTGTTGAGAAATACCATTTTCTTTGCAGAATGCTCCAAGCATGGCATTTCTGAATTCTGTCCCATTATCACTTCTTAATGCAATCACACTTGCATTTATGGCCTTTGCTTCTTTGTCAACTTTCTTTATGTGCTCAATGATTACTTGTGGAGCCTCATCCTTTGATGCCAGAAATTCTACCCATGTATACCTTGTAAAATCATCAACCATCACTAGAGCATACTTCTTCCTTCCTAGTGACATAATATTGACAGGCCCAAACAAATCCATATGAATCAGTTGCAGGGGCTTGGTTATAGATGTCACTGTTTTTGACTTGTGGCTTGATCTTTTCATTTTTCCCTTTTGACACGCCTCACACACTCCTTCTTGACAGAATTCAAGTGTGGGCATGCCTCTCACTAACTCCCTTTTGACTAGGGAATTAATGGCTTTGAAGTTCAGGTGTGATAGCTTCTTGTGCCACAGCCAACTGTCTTCATTTGATGCTTTTGAGTAGAAGCAACAAATTGTGTCCTTGCTTGCAGAGTCCATATTGGCTACAAACAGGCTTCCTTTCCTTACTCCAGACAGAGCAAAATCACCAGTCTTCTTGTGGGTGATCAAACATTCATCATTGTCAAAGTTCACTTTGAAGCCTCTGTCAGTGAATTGACCAACACTCAGTAGATTATGCTTGAGCCCCTTGACCAGTGCTACATTCTCAATGATGACATTTCCAATTACCAACTTGTCATATCCCAGTGTGTTGCCAATGCTGTCATCTCCAAAAGCAACCATTGGGCCAGCCTTTTCCTCATACTGTGATAGCAGGGCCATATCACCAGTCATATGATTTGAGCATCCACTGTCCAAAATCCACATGACCTTCTTTTTACTTTCTTTGCCCTGCAAACACAAAAGTATTACTTCTCCTTTGGTACCCAAACGAGTTTGGGTCCATGTGACTTAGTGACAGTTTTATCAAAATCAGCATGCTTATCAGTTTTCTTGATGTTGGTCTTCTTGTCACTGTTGGGAGTCTTAGAATCAGGGTTCTTAGACTTAGGTGACAGAGGTACCTTCCTAACTTTAGGAGGACTTGAAGACTTTGTCCTTGTGTAGTGTGTGTGAACATTATGATTGATACAGCCCTCCATGAATTGTCTTCTCAAATTAAAACAACTAGTCATCACATTCATGTTACATGGCATACAATCAAGTTTATCACAGAAAGGAGAGTCTCTATGTCTTAAAGGCACAGAGCAATCATAGAATGGTTTAGCAACACTACCAGATGGTTTCTTGCAAGCATGAGTCAAATGATTAGAGCTAAAACAGTTTTGACAAACTTTCCTAGGGGCATTTGGCACATAAGCATAGTTGTTATCTTTGTTAATCCCTAATTTGCCATTCCTGTTTGGTCTCTTATTAGTCACTTTCTTCTTAGTCTCATAATTTCCAGCTGAAACAAAATTTACAGATTTCCCAAGTCTAGGTCTACCTCCTACTGGCTCCTTGGCTTTGGTTTTGACATTCTTACTCTCAGAGGATGCTTGTTGTTCATTCGATTGTGCCTCATCTTCATCCTCCAACATTTGCTTGATGAGTAAGGCATCCTCATCAATCTCAAGTGTTGGTGTTTTAAATATTGGATTCTCAGTCTTTTTCAAAACCTGAGGCACCTCCTCTTGAACAACAATGTCATCTTCAATGACTGCATAGCCTTTCCTCTGTTTAAGAGTGTCATAATCAAGTCCAATGGCAGCCTTAGGTCTAGCTAGATTTTTCTCATGATAAGACTGCAATAGACTAGAGGAATTCTTAAATGTCTTCAACTTAAATTCATTTTCAGCTAATTCATCCCTAAGAGCTTTCTCAACTTGACTAGCACATAGAACTTTATTCTTTAGATACTCAATCTCTTGTTTAAGATTTTCTATTTGCACAGTAGTTAGCTCTAGTTCCTCATTTCTCTTATTTAACAATTCATTCCTAGTAGACAGTTTAGCAATTTCTTCATTAGCAGCAGTCATACTAGTATGAATGTTAAACATCTCAATGGATAGTTGTTCAACCAAAGATTTATATTCAGAAACAGACATGTCTATGGTAGTGAGAGATGGTACCTGTGAGTCTGATGCAGATGGTTCTTCCTTGGAATTGGCCATCAAGGCATAGTTGCAGAATTCTTGTTCTTCCCCATCACTGTCAGAATCATCCCAACACTTCCCTTCAGCTATGTAAGCCTTACCTGGTGTCTGCTTCTTTAGAAGGGCCTCATACTTAGCTTCAAGCTCAAGAAACTCCTTATCCTTCTTTTTAGGCTTCTTGCATTCACTGGCAAAATGCCCTAGGTCATTGCATCTATAACATCTTACAGATGACCTATCCACATAGCTGGTTTTGAATCTGTTCTTGTTTGTTTTCATAGGTGCCTTGCCCTTGTTGAATGAATGATTTTGGGGTCTAGGCTTGAAGGGCTGATTCCTCTTGAATCTGATGTTTGGAAATTTTCTAGCCATAAAAGCATATGATGTATTTTCCATGCCATCCAGCTCTTCAAGAGTGTAGAACTCATCTTCTTCCTTGTCATCAGCAGGTTCAGTCACTACTTCCTCAGTTTCTTCACCATCTACTATCTCTTCTATTCTCAGCTGACTTGCAGATGCTTCCAGGTCTTGAATAGATTTGTTGACAATCAAGGCACAGGATGTGTTTATCATTCTGCCTTGGTTAGCTTGGATAGCCCTCTTTTGAAGCAACTCAAGCTCGTGTGTCTTTAAAACCCCATAGAGCACATCATACGTGACTTTGTTCAAATCTCTTTCTCTTAGGGATATGACCCTTTGCTCTAGATGGTTTGGTGACGATAGTAGAAACTTCATATTTAATTCCTTAGTGCTGTAAACCTTCCCATTCATTTGGAGCTCAGTCACCAGCTTGTGAAATCTTTCAAACACATCAGTGATACTTTCCTTGGGCTGTGCCATGAACGCCTCATACTGTGTGACCAGTATCTGTTTCTTATTTTCTCTTACCTCCTCTGTCCCTTCACATAACACCTCGATGTGATTCCACATGTCCTTGGCTGATCTGCATGATGCTACGTTGGCAAACATCGACATATCCAAGGAGTCTATGATTAACAACATGAGGTGGCTGTCTAGGGCAATCTTTTCCTTCTCTGAGTCCGTCCATTTGGATGGCTCTTTTGGAACGTATGATCTAGGAATGACTACTGCGCCCACTGTGGATTCAGCAACTTCTTGTTGTGGTATGAATGGACCATTCTTGAGAATGTCAGGGTAGAGAGGATTGGCAGCTTTGATGAACAACAGCATTTTTATTTTCCAGAGGTTGTAATTCTCTTTGTCGAACTTAGGGACCTTTACCGTACCTGTAGTCTTTGGTGTATTCGAACTCATGATCGTTTTCTGTTTAGATTAAACAGCCTGCTCTGATACCACTTGTTGAGTATTGAATACAGTAAAAGAATACAGAGGGGGGGGGTGAATGGATTCTTGAATTTTTCTTCGGTCTTGAATATTTGCAGCAAGATAAGTGATGAGTGTGTGAGATATGAAGATGCGGATAATTAAACACAAACACAACACAATATCACTTTAATCTAATATTTTATTAGATAAAGATTTTGCTACAATCTGTGAATACAAATGATAGTATTCTCAGCTTCGTTTTTCTCAGAGAGATATTTTCTGGATATTTTTGAGAAACTTCAAAAACCTTTTTAGCTAAGGAAGTGAGGCTGTATCCTTATAGACATGGATACACCCACTTGCTACAAATGAGGTAGGTAAAACAAAAGCACTTTCCAGTCTGTCTATCTCATTTTAGTAAGAGTCCAAACGGCTACAGATTTGACTTTGAAAAGCCTGTTTAGATCCACTTCTTCAGCTCCTTGTCCCTTGTCTTATCTCTCCAAGCTTCTTTGTAGGCTTTCCAGCATGCTTTATAGGACAGAGTCAAATAAAGTGTGCTGGCTTGTTGCAGGTTTCTGACTTGTACAATTCTTCAGTATTTTGTCCTCAAGAATGTATTCGAGAAGTGACTAAGTGAGTGATTCGAGAACTGGAGTTGACTTGATCGATAACTCTGAGTTCTCGAATAGTGTTATCTTGACATATCGAATCACTTCTCGAATAGCTCTTTTCTCTGGGACTCCTTGAGATATCGAATAGAGCATTTTGACATATCGAATCCCTGAGATATCGAACAGAGCATTTTGACATATCGAATCCCTGAGATATCGAACAGTGTATTCAGAGATATCGAATAGTGTCTTCTGAGATATCGAACTCCAGACTTCTCGAATGCTAGACTTCTCGAATAGACAAATGTACTTCTCGAATTGGTACTTAGGCAAATTCTTCATTTCTTCAAATCCCAACTGTGATTATTTGGCAGTCTTTATCTCCTTGCTTGAGGCATGAACCTTGGAACTTCTTTCAAGCATTATTCTTGACTTTATAATTACAGTAACACAACTAGAATTTGATGCCTATTACAAGTACAGAACAAATAGAAACTCTACAACTAGAGGTTCCCTCAGTTAAGAGGTCATGTAGGTAATGCATATCATTACACATACTTAGGCTTGTTATTAGATGTATTCAGGCATGCCTCTGTGACTAACAAACTAAATGGCATGTTGATGAATGACAATGAAGTTATGTTGGTGTATTTCTGCGCAAACAAGATAGAGATATTATGAGAGGAAAAGGATAGAGGAAATAGTGTGGAAGTTAGAAGGTGTGAATGAAAAAGATACCTATGGACATTTTCAACATGATTCCGGGACGGAATCCTTTTAAGGGGGAAGACTGTAATAACCCTAACTTTAGCAATGCTACAGTGATCACATGAATAGTAAAATTTGAGGATTTAGGGAAATGGTATGTAGGTACATTATAATTGAAATAGAAAATGAGTAGACAAAAATCATATTAGTGTTGTACTAGGGAAATAAGTGACTCGAAATGACGATAGATTTCAGAAATTCCTGAATACGAAATTTTTAGGATTTTGATTTCGAATAAGCTTCTATTTGATATTAAGGAGCATGGAAACCCTATAAGAATTATATATTGAGGTATTAGTGAATTTAGATTAAACCAAGGGATTATTAAGTTAAGAGAATACCAAAGGAAATTTGATTCGTAAATGATTTCGAAAACCACTGAAATAATGAGGTATACTCGAAACGAACCACAATTAAACGAGTATGGAAACCAAGCAACCAAGATTAATAATATAACAAGGATACATACCACATTACCATTTACTAAAATTATTAACATTTTACTTAGAAAATAAGGAAATGAGAATATTAGATCATCTTAATGACACCATTATTGATTTCACATTCCACTAACTCAAAATTAAGGGTAAATTAGTACTTTTGCTTGGCTTAAACCACAAATATCTTCCAAGGCTTCCAAGACAATCTAGAATACACAATATTAAGCAAGATAATTAGCAAAGAAACACAAGAAACTCTCTCCCCTTTCCATCTTTCCATTCGGCCATTTCAAAAAAAAAAAATTCAAAACCAAAACCCTAGCTCTCTTCAATAACAAATCAAGAGGAAAATCATGGATGATCTTGGAGGATAGAAAGAGTGATATACAAAGTTTTATAGCCATCCATCATCATTTAGTAAGGTAACAAAAATTGTGAAGTTGATGATGAATAGTAATGAATAGTAGTTTTCAAGAAACTAACTTGCTTTTCATGGTTCTTTTAGTTAATCCAAGCTAGTGTAAGGTTGTTTAAGGGTTACCAAGGCTTTTTAAGTGTTTTCAAAGCTTCAAGAAGGTATAACTACTCTTGCCCTCTTTGTATTTATGGTAGAAATTGAATTGGTTAGTAGTTAAGTGATGATTATGTTTAGTTTATGATGATTATGTGTTATAAATGGTTTGTTTGGATATGGAAATTTTGTGTTGTGGACTTGTAACCATGGTTGGGATGTAGACCACATGGTGTAGGTAATGGTGTATAAGGTGGATGTTGGATTTGGAGGAGTTTGATTTTGGAAAGTACGAAAATATAGCCGTTATAATGTCCGATTTTTGTTAGACCAAGAATCTGCTCTGTTTTTGGACCCTATACCCGTACGGTAGGTTACTGTCCAGACTCCCAAGTGATCATGAGATGATAGAGCTTGGTTCATAGATCGTTTTGATATAAAGTGCGTTAAAATGTGATGAACGGTTTAGGAGAAAAGTCAGTTTTAGTGAAAGCGGTTCAGAAACCGAGAAAACGTAGTTGTGTCAACTTTGAGGCAATGACTACCATACTTAAACATTTTTAAAAATTATGAAACTTTGGGATATTGTAGTAAGGTAGTCAAAGAGTTGTTACCAGTTGACCTTGTGGTAAAATTCGAAATCTATATTTTCTGAGAATTTTACAGTTAAGTGTGATCGTTAGGGGAAATGGTGAAAACCCCTGAAACTTCGATTAAGGTTTTAAATGGTTAAGTTCTTGAACCTTGGGGTAATAGTGATACGTTAAACATATATTAAAGTTTCAAAGGTAATGTTATACAAGAGTGTAGTGAGTAAGAGATGTGGTATTCTAACGACGGTCCTTTTGTGTTTATAGAAACTCCGGAAGAGGGACGAGCCATACTGTCAGGATACCGAAACCGAGGCAAGATTTCTTCTATCCTTACCTTGAAAAACTATTTTATTTTCAAAGTAAATGATTTCATGGAATATATATGTTATTCTATGTTTGCTATATTGCTAAGAATTATTTTCCTCATATTGGAATTAAAGAGAAATGGATATAAATTATGAAATATGAATGTGGCTATGATTATGAATGGAGCGAATATGCTTTATGGTAAAGAGAGGTGAAAGAGAATGGTATCAGTTGTTATCTAGGGTTATATGAGTTTTAATACTATATTAAAAATATTCTTTTTGAGTATCAGTGGTTTAATAAATATTATTTGATTATTATTCATTACTCTTAAAAATAGACGGAATATTTTATGAATATAAAAGTATATTTGATTCCTGAATATGAAAGAGATGTCTGGATCATATCAAAGCATTATGTTATATATATATATATATTTTTTATAGAAGTAATGTGCGAGAATGGAAATGATATGAGTGAATGATATGTGGAAATGAAAGCGAGAAAATGGAAATGTGGAATGATATTTTTAAAAAGGGAATAATGATGTGACAAAAAGGAGGATTGCAACAGACTTGCGTAAGTGGCTATGTCAGGGCTGTGTGCGACACAGTCCAGCATTTATTATTTTTATTACGGCATTTATTATCTGCTAAACCACAGTTGAAAGAACATGAAAAACGAAGGCCTTACCGAGGTTTTCTGGACGAGGCTTCTAAAGGAGAGTTGTAGATCATCTAACCAGATTTCCAACAAGCTAAAGAACACCAAATTTCATTGAGTAATGAAGGAGATATGGCCGTTTGAAACTCATCACAGAAACTGTCAAACAATCTGGACAGTTTGGTTTCTTCTCTTTGGGAGGAGATTTGACTAGGCTACACTCATTAGAATACCATGAAATTTTGAGCGAATATTTCCCATGGAGTGGAGAGGCCTTGGTTAAAATTTGGTGATTTTATCACGTATAGAAATGGAGATATGAATTTTCTTCTTTGAAGTGTTCTTGCTGGGCAGTTTGAGAGAATGGGAGGAATGGAGTTTGTTTTGCTTGCTTTGATCTCATCCTTGTCCAAAATGCATTATTGATGATAATATCTAGCATAAAGCTACTTTATTAAAGTGCTTTGCTCATCTATGATGCAATCCAAGGGACAAGTGTTGTGATTTTGTGGTGGAAAGGTGTCATGCAAGCTAACTAAGTGATTTGGTTTCTAAAGATGCTAGTTACTTTGTAACTACTTAGTTACTTGATCTTATCTACTTGCACATGCATGTATCTTGGCTCTCTTCTTGTCTCTTTGTCCGGTTATTACTCAATTTGATTGATCGTTCGGAAGAATATCTCAAGGATTTCTAGTTAGGGTTTTACCGGAAACCTTCTTAATATTTACACTACCATTTCCATCTTTCTTTATAATCCTCGAATTTAAATTCCTCAAATATTTTTCTTAACTCCTTAAATCCTTCAGTGTCCAGGGGAAATCTCGGAGAAAATAAAAGTGTTGTTTTTCAGAATCTGACAGCTTTTACATACATTTATTTTCCCCTTGGATCACTAATACGAACTCAGAAATCCGTTTCGGGTACTTCTATATAGTTTCGTGTCATAATATTCCAATTTCCATCAAAAACACTATTCACAACTTATTCTCTTCTTAATCGTTGTATTTAGAAAATATCCTTGTGCTTTCTCGAGCATTCCTTAACTCTTTTACGGAACCTCCGGACTTATTACAGATATCGATCTCGATGACATGAGAATATCTATTCTTCTCTAGGAAACCCTATCTTACTTTCCTAGGAGATAGATTATTCTAATCTAAGTTATCAACCCATTGCATTCTTCATGACATATACAAATTGGAATCTATATCCATTCAATATTCATTCATTAGAACTGTTAATACCTTGTAGTCGGAATCATTGTTCCTCCTTTTATCAATACTTAATAAAAAGTTTTAATTCTACCGAAAATTTGGGTTCTTACAGTCTCCCCTCCTTAAAAGGATTCCGTCCCGGAATCAGGTAGAAGACAATTGGGTACTTGTTGGTTATTTCACTTTCCAGTTCCCCGGTCAGTTATTTATCAATCCCAGCCTTTTACAGCACCTCTCACTAGTGCTACAATATGCCCTTTATCCTTTCTATCAATCTTTCATGTCCGGCTTATGCTCTTACCCAGTCATATACTATTACTCTTATTGGTATCTGCAGTGACTTCGGTATCACTATCGCGTTGCGAATTCGGAGATATCCTCACTCGTAATTACGCATTTCCTGATCGCTTTAATCTTCGCAACTCGATCAATATATAGAATTAGAAGAATTTATTGAGAGATCACTATGATCAATGAACATTTGTCCTATTGCATAGTTAGTACAGAAGGCCAGCCTTTAGTACTTGACAAGCAATTTAGACAAGTTATGGTACTCCACTTAGACTCCTATCACATAGACAGGTAGTCACGTAGCAGTACCTCCCCTCCTTAAAGGGTTGTTCTTCTCAATTTAGAAGAAGATAAATATGAGAGAAGAAAAGAAAAGAATTTCAAAGAATTATAGAAAATTTTCATGATTGTCAAATATCATACTTAGAATTTACCTCTGAACTGTAGAGGTTTATCGGAGAAGAAAGTAATATTATTCACATTAAATACTATTTTAGCATAATCTCACATGTCAACATATCCTTGCTGCTCTACCCATCATTCTATGGACCTATTCTATTGTTCGATCTTAGCATCACTCACTTTTGGAAAATCCTTGAACCTTTCTGGTTAAATCTTGGATTTCTCGCTTGATATCATTATTACTGGCATTCCACGCCACGACACTGGCTCTTTTATATTCATAATACTATCACTATCAGGTTGTCATCCCAAGAGTTCGTTGGAAAACCTATTCTTAACATTCCTTGCTTCACATTTCATAATCATCTCCCAGTATTTTCTTTATCAATCACATCCTTCTTATTATCTGATTCTTATTTACTTCTGTTATTTAACTCCACCGTCATCTCATTGTTGAGACACTTGTCACCTTTATTCAATACTTGTCACATGATTGGGGTCAAACTTTATTTTGTTCAACCATCTAGATTTTCACTTTCTCATTCCATGAGTCTCTTTTTTACTCAATCAATCTATTCTCATCGACTTCCCCCAACTTGAAGGGGTCAATTTGTATGTCATTTATATTTCAAATTCCAGTTTTCCGTTTTGGCCAATAACTTTGCCATCTCAATTCCATATTTTTCTAGCTTCATTGCTGAGGTTTCTCAGGAGTTCGTATATCCCACTCCCTTATTGATCCTCAACTCTATTTCTTTTATATCAACCATCTAGTTTCTATTTCGACTATAATCTCCTTATGAGCCCTCATCGCATTCTCATTTATTTCAAACAACATATCATTCCAACTTATACACTCCGAAATAAATCTTGCCGATTTCCCTAACTTAGATCCAATATAATCTATTCCTGTCAAACTTGCCTCTTAGCATTATGAATCTCCAACCTCATATTCTCTATCTTGTTTGCGCAAAAATACACCAACATAAACTTGCTTGTCATTCATCAACATGCTATTTAGCTTATCAATAGCAACACCATCTTTAATCTGGCGTCGTCATCTAATTTCTTAAAAAATCACCACTACATTAATGTAATCTATTGCGGAATCACCCTAGTATGTGGTTTGCGTAGCACTTTAATAGCTAACCTTAAATCAATTTCGTATCATGGTCCTGGTTTACCTCAATTAGGACCTTCTAAGGTATGTAATATGATTAGGACGACATCAGGAATCGAATGTTTGTTAAACTAATCTTATGGTTGCTTCTTGCACAATCATCAGAAGGAATGTGATGGATTAATCCTCCATCACATTATGACCTTCAAGGTTCTCCTCGATATCATTCTGTCTCTTTGGTATAAGAATTCATAATTACTCCTTTATACATAAAGTGTCGGCCACCTCATTGGCCTTTCCTGATAATAATAATTCCTCGCAATCAATGTTTTCTGGGTCCGCTCCAACTTAAATTTTCTATCTCATCCCCATCACCGTTGGGTGAAAGCATTCTCCCTTAAACTCTACTGAAGGAGAGAAAATATAGATCAGTCCTTTTCCATGAGTCATTGCTTCCATCTTTTCGTGTGGACTTTATCACAGTTACTCCTAATCATACCTAGGATATTTCTTCTCTTAGTTCTTCCTTGTTTTAGGATAATCTCAACCTTTATTGGTTCAATCCATAACTCCTCATGGTTTCACACATGCCTCATCTGGCATTATTAGTATTATCATGTCGTACATTCCCTACGCAAATGGGAATGGGATACTTTTAATTGATTATAGAATGGACAAAATATGATTTGTATAGCCAAGCTAGAAAAAAAATACGATTATAATTAATTTTTTTTAAAGTAATTTTATTATTTACTTTTCATAATTTCTGTTTGAGCAATGGGATTAAACCCTTGTAATACTATTTAGTAGTAACTAGCTTATAACCCGTGCGATGCACGATTTTTCTTTTGATATGTAATAAATTTTATTTTATATTATAATTATATTTTTATATAATCATTATTTACAATATTTTATTTTAAATTTAATTTAAATAATTTAATATAAATTTAACTAATGATATGCATGCTTTAAAACTTATATCATAAAAATTTTAAAATAAATATGTCGTTGATGGAATTCGAACCTTGAAATTTTAGTCAATTAATTTAATTATATAATATATCTAATCATTAGATCTAACTGTGATTTTTTACTAAAAATCTAACGGTCTATGATATTACTAAAAATCATCAATTAAAAGTAAACATTTTTTAATTAAAAAAGGCAATCGGCTAATTATCAATAATTATATTATTTTAATAAATAGGATGACAGTGTCAAAAACCAAACCGACAAACTTTCGATGCCCGCGATGCACGGGTTTCTTTTACTATGTTATAAATTTTATTTAATATTACAATTATGTTTTTATATAATCATTATTTTCAATAATTTTTTTAGTTTTAATTTAATATAATTAATATACTCCTGTTTACGGATAATACTAATGTTTCCTTATTAGAAACAACATATACGGTTTTTTAATATATTTTATTAATAATTGAAAAATATGGTGTGATATTTTTGGGTACATATATTAATGATTGTAATATTAGTTTTAAATTAAAAAGGTAAAGTGTTTTAATTCAAAACGAAATAATAATGATTGGAAGATATGATACGATTGATGTTTTTAGGTGTTTATAAAAGGTAATATTTTCAACTAAAAGTAAATGTGAAAAAGACAATCGATTAATTACCATTAATTATACTCCCTCTGTCCCTCTCATTTCTTTACATAAAAAACTGCGTGTTTGGCACGCATTTTAAGGTGCATTTTAAGGATAGTTCTAAAACTTATTTTTGATATTTTTTTTTTGTATAAAAATAGAATTGTTCTATTTTTATACAGAAAAAGAAAATATAAAAAATAAGTTATAGAACGGCAAGTAAGCGGCAAGTAAGAAAAGGTTGCCTACTGCCTGGAATAGCCCTAAAGTTCCTTAAAATGCACCTTAAAATGCGTGCCGGAAACTGGTCCGCAAACGTAAAGAATTCGGATGGACGGAGGGAGTATTATGTTACTATTTATTTTAGGTGTTTTTAATATAGTATATATTTTTTTATAATGAAGGGTAAATTAATAAATTCACGAAGTACAAAAAAACATGTACCAAAAATCTAACGGTGTATGATATTACTAAAAATCATCAATTAAAAGTAAACTTTTTTAATTAAAAAAGACAATTGGCTAATTATCATTAATTATATTATTTATTTTAATAATTAGGATAAAAACTTAAAACTTAGCTTACTCAGTTATAATACCACTCAAAGTGATGTCTGAGGAGGGTAACTGTACGCAGACCATGCCCCTATACAATAGGGAGGCTGTTTCCGAAGGACCCCCGGCCATTACAAATACAGAAATACAAATACAGAAAGGAAACCTAATACAAACTAAGAAACTCACGCACACGCAGGAGTCGAACCCCTGACCTCCTTCAAAGGAGACCAGTGACTAAACCACTGCACCAACATGTTGTTGGCATTTTAATAATTAGGATGACCGTGCCAAAACCCAAAATGACAAACTTTCGATGCCCGTGCGATGCACGAGTTTCTTTTATTATGTTATAAATTTTAGGGATATTCCAATTGGTACCACTATACAATTGGCTTTTTCATTTGGTACCATCCAACATTTTTGACTTTCAAGTGGCACCATTGTACTTTTGGCTTCATCCATTTTATACCATTCTGTCAAGAAACGTTAGTTGGACGTTAGATTATTCTTAATGGTACCACTATACAATTGACTTTTTCATATGGTGCCATCCAATATTTTTGACTTCTACATGGTACCATTTTTCTCTCGCTAAAATCAAAATTTTCTTTGATTTTTCACAACTTATCTATATGCTTTGTCAGTAATAAGTCATTGATTCTCTAACTATCACTATTTCTGATAAGCAATCAAGTCATTCATTAGACTCAGATCTAATTGTCCAATCATTATAAACTTTGATCAATAGTTCAAATATTAAATTAATACATAATATATAGAATCAACCCGTATGAACATATACATATATAATGTGTGCTCGGATCTGTCCAGGAGCTTCCGGAGGGTTTACAAGACTAATTAATGATTTGGAGGCTGATCAGAAAAAGTGAAAGAATCAATGACTTATTATAGGGTAAAATGTATAGATAAATTGCGAAATTCAGAAAAAAGTTTGATCTAAGTGAGAGAAAAATGGCACCATGTAGAAGTTAAAAATATTGGATGGCACCGTATGAAAAAGTCATTTGTATAGTGGTACCAATAAGAATAATCTAACCTTGACTAACATTTGCTTGACAAAATGGTATAAAATGGATGATGCCAAAAGTACAGTGGTGCTACTTGGAAGTCAAAAATGTTGGATGGTACCAAATGAAAAAGCCAATTGTACAGTGGTACTATTTGGAATATCCCTAAATTTTATTTAATATTACAATTATGTTTTTATATAATCATTATTTTTAATATATTTTTTTTAATTTTAGTTTAATATAATTTAGTATACTCAATATATACGGATTTTTAATATATTTTATAAATAATTGAAAAATATGGTGTGATATTTTCAGGGATATATTAATGATTGTAAGATTAATTTTAAATAAAAAAGGTAACGTGTTTTAATTCGAAAGGAAATATTAATGATGGGAAGATATGATACGATTGATGTTTTTAGGTCTTTAAAAATGGTAATATCTTCAACTATAAGTAAATGTGAAAAATGCAATTGACTAATTACCATTAGTTATATTATATTATTATTTATTTTAGTTGTTTTAGTAACATTGATATCATATATATTTTTCTTGATAATGAGGAAGGGTAAATAAGTAAATTCATGACGTACCAAAAAATAGGTATCAAAACTTTTAATTTTTCATTTTTTTTATATAATAGTATAGATTAGCAAAAAAGATTATATATTAAAGTTCAACTCATGTTGTCACCATAATAATCTAATCGCAATTGTGTTGTACATATCCATCCAAATTATTTTGTCATTTGTGAGTCTTTTTAGTGAGTCATTTCAGTAAAAATCATTGTTTTTCAAAAATACTAATATTATTTACACCACCTTTTTTCTTCGATGCCAAATCAATTACGCCACCTTTAGATTACTTTTAAACCAAATCCACTATACACAATAATTTAGAAACTTTTAATTATTTCATTATTAAAGCCTTTAGTATTAAACATAAATAGTCGATTGTATAAATTGAAAGATAAGTAAATACTTTATGATTTTTTTTTAATAAATCGACAAGGTTCGTCTCATACATTTCTTAATACAGAAACCGAGTACACTTATTAGATTGTGATGACAAAGATTATTTAAGACAACGTAGCGTTTTAAATAGGTTATGTTAAACAAAAATCTCCGTATATATAGAAATATATCCCTATATAATCTCCACATTTCTAAAGTAGGTAAAAGAGTATTTTTACTAGAATTTTTCTCTCTTACACACTCACATCTCTTACCGCAGTAAAATCCAAAAATATTTCTTTTTTTTTCTTTTTTCTTTTGTACTCATAATCTACCCACCTAAAAAACAGCTCATTTTCCAAATTTACATCAAGATTATGTCGATTTATTTGACCATTATGACATACAACCAACAGACAAATCCACACAACTACACATAAACACACAGTGTGTATCGTACTACATACATTACACACACCATCTTTAATGCTCTACTTACCATCTTCTCTCTCCTCTCTTGTCCCTTTGCTTTTTTTTACTTGGTAATCTAAATCACACACATGATTCTGATGCATTCTTTAATGGCAATCTTTACTAGTAATTTTTTAGCTTGCCATTATCATTACACGCTGTAAATAAAAATACCCTTTTGTCAAAACAGCAGAGAAACAAATAAAAATCGCATCTTTCTTATCTTTACACCTTCTTTCTTCAAGAACTTAAAAATATATACTACAAAAAAACTTATATGCATATATGTATGTTTTGAGGGGGCTGAAGTTGTGAGGGTTGTTATGTGAATGGGACTTTAAATGGGGTCTCTTGAAAATGGTCTTCCAGTTAAGAGAGATTCAAGTTTTCAACGTTTAAGTAGTAATAGAAGTGATAGGAACTCGTTTAGTCAAAGACCCAGATCTAGATTTGCAAGATTTATATTGTTTAAGAAGATTGATTATTTGCAATGGGTTTGTACAGTTGCTGTGTTTTTCTTTTTTGTGGTTCTTTTTCAAATGTTATTACCAGGGTCAATCACTGAAAAATCTGGGGACTTGTTGAGACAAAGTAGACAAGTTGTTGATGGGGATTTGACACTTTTGAAAGAGATGGGTGTGCTTGATTTTGGTGAAGATATTAAGTTTGAACCATCCAAGATTTTGGCCAAGTTTGAAAAAGATGTTAGAGAGGGTAATGGATCTTATGGTGTTCAAAAGGGGGTGAGATTTGGGTTGAGAAAGCCAAAGCTTGCTATGGTGAGTGTTTGAGCTGCAGTTGGTTTTGAGTAGTATGTTTTTAGTTTGCGAATAATTTTTTTTTATAGTACCTTGAATTTGTTCTTCAGTTGTGTTGCAAGCTGCTCAAGTATTGATTCTATATGTAGGTGTTTACAGATCTGTTGGTTGATCCACAACAAATAATGATGGTTACATTGGCAGCTGCTTTCCGCGAAATTGGTTATGAGATTGAGGTAAGTATCTTGTATAAGCCTCTTACTGCTCCTTTTTTCCTGGAAAATGTAATAAACCCTTATAAATTTCAATGCTTCAAATTTATGGTAGGCATATATATCTGAATTAAGACCTCCTATGGTTTCTTGATAACTTTTTTATATTGAAATGTGAATTTCCAATATGATTATGATATTATTCATGTTACAGTTGTATTAATAGCAAAGTACATAGGTTTTTCACCTTCATAATGAGGCTAAAAGAGATCCAGTGTCTTTTGTTGGGATAGATAGGTGGAATAACTCCACACAAACTGAAGTGCTGTAATTTGTAATCTTGAATTTGTCACTATAATTTGTGCTGATATTGTTAATATGTTGCAATGTATTTAAATTTGTAGTCTTGTAGGGCTTGACGGCTTGTGATATCTGCCCAAATGCATAATGATTAATCCACTATGTATATAATTCACATTTCCGGTTTTAATTAAGGAAATCCGATGACTACTTTGGAACTTTTTCAGCTTACTTTAGATGGCATGCAGATACACAACTTTCTGATCTGAAAAACCTGGGTATTTTGTAGTTTTGTTGTTAGATATGCTTTCCGTTCAGATATAAATTCCACATAATTTTACGGTCAGTATTTTAATCCTACTTCAGTTTTAATGGTTAACTTGGTTGAAAGGCCTTGGGTGGGGCAGCATGTTAAAGGTTTAGAAGCTTGAGATCAAATCATTTCCACATAGGAGTTCCTTCTAAAAGTTTAGTGACCTTGATATTTGAGAGTTCATACAGAATCGATCTCATTATTAATCCATCAGGCGTGCTGTGTTTTGTTGTATTCAAAAGCCTGCCCAGAATTGGCAGTGGATGAAAAGAAGCTTAAATTCATATTCTAAATTTGTCCCCATTTGCTTAAAGGCACAGGATAAGCAAATGGAACGCTATTGAGTGTTAATTGTTTAGCATGTTCAACTGATCTAGTGCTATACTATTGAACTGGGAAATTAATGGTCTATATCTGTAAGACTTGGGAGTTCTTGTAGTATTGGCAGAGTTTTGGCTTTGCCTTTATACCGTCTATGTTATTACTTGTTGGATTTGCTCTAGTGATCGCATTAGTCTGTATATCAATTTGCTATTTTTGCCTCCAGGTTCACTCAATTGAAGATGGTCCTGCACATTCTGTCTGGAGAAATCTAGGAGTCCCTGTGAACATCAGTCAATCTACTGAGAAGAGGGAGATTGTTGTAGACTGGCTAAAGTATGTCTTTCAGGTTCAATTTCATGAAATTTATTCTAAGAAAATAAATCGTTAAAATGTTTAACAGTCAATTTGTAGTTTGAGGGTTCCCAAAATAGCTTGTCTAGTAGATGTCCTGTTTTTGTTGACTGCATGTAACCTTTGTACCATAATTGTTCTTATGTTTGGTTAACACCACCATTTATGTGGACTATGTGTCCAACCTTGTAAGGATCGTGATCTGCCTATTGATATAGCTTATATTCAGTTACTCCCATTTCAAGCTCTTGCAGTTGCAACCAATATTTTTTTTTCATGCAATCTAATTAAGAAAAATTATTTTTGCAATCCTTTGCAGTTACGATGGTGTCCTTGTAAACAGTCTTGATGCCAGGAGAGTTATTTCCAGGTCAGCATTATTATTGTATATTGTTCAGATCTCATTTTTCATTTATTGCTTCACTAGTAAATATAATTTGCTTTTTGAACTAGTTAGAGCTATAAAATTTTCAATCTATTTGTTGAGTTGCCTATAATTATCCTCCAATTTTCTTTTAGCATAATAAATGTGTTCTCATAAGTACCTGATCCGTTCATCTTTTGAAATGATGATTTTACTTGTTACAGTCTTTTGCAGGAACCATTCAAATCCGTACCTCTTATATGGACAATGCAAGATTCGTCTCTGGCTGCTCGTTTAAGACAATACTTATCAAATGGCCAGGTTGAGTTTGTTGAGGATTGGAAAAGAGTTTTTGCTCGAGCCACTGTTGTTGTCTACCCTAATCATGTCTTGCCGGTAATTTGTAATCCTGCAATTTCTATTTAGCTGTCTATCATCCTGCCTTTGAATTTTTTGAGAGCATAACATTAATAGGACGAATGATTGTAAGATGCAGTATCATTACATCTAATCAAACTAATTACTGAGATTTTATTATCTTTGTAGCTTTAGGTAGCACGGCCCTTTTAACCTCTCGTATATACTCATAAATCATAATGATATGTTTTGGCGTATGCATGTCCTGTTACTAATTTCTGTCTACATAATCTGTCAGATACTTTACTCACCATGTGATACCGGAAACTTCTTTGTTATTCCGGGGTCTCCTGCTGAAGCATGGGAAGTAGATCATTTCATAGGGTCACACCAAGATAGTTTGCGTGACAAGATGAATTTTAGTTCTGAGGACTTTGTCATTGCCGTTGCGGGTAGTCCACTTTTGTATGGAGGAATGTGGCTAGAGCATGCTCTTGTTCTACAAGCTATGCTACCGCTTTTAAGGGGCTTCCCACCATACAACTATTCCACATCTAATACTAAAGTTATAGTCATAAGTAGAGACTCTACTCATAACTACAGTGTGGCTGTGGAGGTAAATTGCTGCTTGATGATTGTAGATGTTGTTCTTAGATTTGATCTTCTTAAGAGTTAAGACTCGGCATGACATTCTTTTTCCACAGATGATTGCTACAAAGCTAAAGTACCCATATGGAACAGTGAAGCATATTTCTATTGATGAAGATGTTGATGGTGTTCTAAGCATGGTTGATCTTGTCATTTATGGATCATTTTATGAAGAGCAATCATTTCCTGAGATTTTGAAGAGAGCAATGTGCTTAGAGAAACCAATTATAGCCCCTGATCATGCCTTGATAAAAAAATATGTAAGCTTATACAGATGCTATGTACCCTTCATCGTGCATATATGCATACTTATCTCTGTAATTGTCTTGTACTGAAAAAATTAATTTGAAGGGACCTATTCCCATATATTCATTTCATCAATTGCCTTTCCTAGAACTTTCTGTGCCCTATTCCTTTCTGCTGTTTCCTGTTTTATCAAATTTCCATTCACCTTATATTGACCTTCCATAGCACGGTACATCTAGTATAATATCTTATTTTCTTGAACTTCTATATGATCATTGAAAGCTATAATTTTGAAGTAGATGTTGATTTAATATTTTACATCATATTGAAATATGAAGAACATACAAGGTCACTGTATCAGGTTTAGCCTTTTGCATTACTGGACAATGTGAATGCATCATTTTGTGATTACACAATAACATGTAGTGGCGGTTTGGATCGTGGGATTCCAACATGGTTAATGGGAATGGGAATGAGATTGCAATACAAAAATGTATTAGAATCTTAGTTTTATTCCCATTAACCGGGTCAGGGTGGACCCCATGATCCAAACGGTAGACATGTATCTGAGCCTTTTCATCAATCAGGTGACCATAGATTTTAGCTTCTTTACAAACCTTGATGCCATTATAGTTCTATTAACCTCCTAGCATTATTCACTTGGTCGTCTCAATTTTTTAGCATTTGTCATGTACGCTACACACTAAATATGGAATTTCTCAGGTTGATGACAGGGTAAATGGTTATCTTTATCCGAAAGAGAATATCAGGGCTTTAACTCAGATCCTATTGCAAGTTATGGGCAATGGAAAACTATCTCCCCTTGCTCGCAATGTTGCATCAATTGGTAAACATACTGCCAAAAATATAATGGTTTCGGAATCTATCGAAGGCTATTCTTTATTGTTGGAGAATGTTCTACAGTTCCCATCTGAAGTTGCATTACCCCAGGCTATTTCAGTCATTCCACAAAATCTGAAGGAAGAGTGGCAGTGGCATCATTTTCAGAGCATTGCAGATCAAACATATGTAGATAAAATTAGGAAAGGCTACACATTTTTAGACGAGCTTGAGAAGCAGTGGAACAATTCTCAGGGAGGGAGTTCTAGTACTGTGACAACAACTGAAACATTTTTATACAGTATCTGGGAAGAAGAAAAGTTAATTCAAATAATTAATATCAGGAAGAGAAGAGAAGACGAAGAGGTAAACCATGTATAGAGAGGCAAAGAATTGTACATCATGTGCTTTTTGTTTTGTGGTTAAACGGTACACTCACCACTTCTTATATGTAATTGATGCAGTTAAAGGACAGAACTGATCAACCCAGGGGATCATGGGATGACGTGTATAGAAATGCCAAAAAGGCTGATCGCTTAAAGAATGATTTACATGAAAGGGATGACGGAGAGCTTGAAAGGACTGGTCAACCTTTGACGATCTACGAACCTTACCTTGGTGAAGGAGCCTGGCCTTTTTTGCACCACAGATCACTTTATCGTGGGCTTGGATTGGTGAGTGCTATTTTTGGAATTCTCATTGAATTGTCCAATTGGTAAATGGTATGGGTTACATAGCAATTAATGCTTGGGTTTCCATGTTTGTCATGTGTCACCTGAAATCAAGTGACCATATTTTTTTGTCTTTAGTCTCACCTTAAATCTATCAATGGCGAATTTATTTCTTCTTAATCTGATAATGTACTGGATGTTTGTAGTCCAGCAAAGGCAGAAGATCCGGAGCAGATGATGTTGATGCACCTTCTCGTCTTTCACTTCTAAACAACCCTTATTACCGAGATGTACTTTCTGAGTATGGAGCTTTCTTTGCAATTGCCAACAGGGTTGACCGTATACACAGAAATGCGTGGATAGGATTCCAGTCTTGGAGAGCTACTGCAAGGAAGGTTTGTACATAGTTACATATAACCCTATCATGCAAGGAGAGTCTCATTTATATTTCATGCTTTCACTTCTTTGGGCCTTTTTTGCAACACTGAGATTTGCATGTAGAAGCAGATTACTTATAAAAAGTGTTGATATTTTATTTATTTAGTAGGTTTTAATAATATAACAGCGGTAGATCTTTGTTTACACAAGAATGAAGTTACAGAACTAATTGGGGTTAAATTTTCATTTCTTTTTTACACTAAATTTATGGATTTAACAGGAGTCATTGTCTAAGGATGCTGAGAGTGCACTGCTAAATGATATTGAAACAAGAAGGCATGGTGATGCTCTCTATTTCTGGGTTCGTATGGACAAGGATCCCAGAAATCCATCACAACAGGATTTCTGGTCATTCTGCGATGCGATAAATGCAGGAAATTGCAGGCAAGGACAGAGTTATATAATTATATATCTGTACCAGTTTCCAATGTCAGTCATGCAATTAATTTAGCCTTTTTGTTAAGACTTTGAGTTTTGACATGACTTCGTCCATATCAATTAGGTTTGCTTTCTCAGAGACTCTTAAGAAGATGTATGGTATAAAGCATAATTTGACATCTCTTCCCCCAATGCCTAAAGATGGAGGTACATGGTCTGTTATGCATAGCTGGGCTTTGCCAACCCGGTCCTTCATGGAGTTTGTGATGTTTTCAAGGTTTGATACTCTCTCTTTTGCTTCTTTATGAATGTATGTTGTTAATCTCTGTAGTTCGAAAAAGATCTATGTAACTTGCTTTTCTTGTTTAAGAAACTGAAGTTTATAATGCAACCTTGCAGAATGTTTGTGGATTCGTTAGACTCGCAATATTATGAAACACATCATCAGAGTGGGTACTGTTACCTAAGTTTATCCAAGGTAATATATTTGATATCAAACAATTGATGTTTATGGCACCACAATTTTTTTTTTATCTTTTTTTTTTTTTGCATATGTTCATTGGTGATTTATGCAAAATGTCTGTAAAATTATTGAATAATCAGTATTGTGACATGATTAGTTTCCTCCATATTTATACAAGATCCTATATTGGTGCTTTAGTAGTGGTGAATTTTAAAACTGGAAGAGACTGTACTACTGTCTTCCGATTTCCTTTTGACATGTAGCATATCGTTATGACTTAAATTGGATCTTGATAAAGTTCACTGATTGAAATGGAATATTGATTAGCAGGATAAGCATTGTTATTCTCGGGTTCTTGAACTACTCGTGAATGTTTGGGTGTACCATAGTGGTAGAAGGATGATATACATCAACCCAGATACTGGGTTGATGCAAGAGCACCACATGTTGAAGAGTCGAAGAGGTCAGATGTGGGTGAAATGGTTTAACAACAACCTGCTCAAGAGCATGGACGAAGACCTTGCTGAGGAAGCAGATTCAGATGGCCCAAAGAAACGATGGTTGTGGCCCTCAACAGGCGAGGTGTTCTGGAAAGGAATGTATGAAAAAGAGAGGAGTCAAAGAAGTCGCGAAAAAGAAAAGAGAAAGCAGCAAAGTAAGGATAAAATAGATAGAATAAGGAAACGGACTCATCAAAAGACAATTGGAAGATACATGAAACCTCCACCAATCAGGGTGGATAATCCGAACACAACAGTTGTAGACGTTTAAGAGAAATTTGTTTTTCATTATAGGGATATTGGGCATATATCAAAAGTAGTCTGATTCGATAATTTCATTCTTTTCCAAGTGTATCCTTCCAATTCTTTTAGCTCCTGTTTGTAAAGGATGCTGTGGCTTCATGTAAGTATCTAGAGGCTTATGTATCTAGAGGCTTTTGTATGTAAAAAGCATCCTTCTTAAATTGATGCTGATGGATGCCTGTAATTTATAACATAGGTTCTTTACTTTTATCCAATTTTTTCATGTCACCCACTGTTATTCATATTCTGAATTGTTTTGTACTGTTTCTTTTTTAATGATAATGAATGAGTTCCAGTTTCAGCAAACACTATATAGATCCAAATGGCTGAATGTAGCACTGGAGAACATTCAAGTTCATATTTATACATAAAACACTATATATGTTTCAGCAGTCAGGAACGGTGTCCTGGTGTAATGCGAGAAGGATAGTCGAAATGAAACCATATTTATACATAAAAGAGGTACTGGTTCTGTTTCATTTTTGCCATACGAGGAGGCTTGCAAGCAACTGGTTTTCTTGCTTGCGGGACACTTGCTACCTCCACTTTCTCTTCCTCAATTTCTCTGTTTCACGTTTGAAATGTACATGGTTAGGTTTCCACCACACAAACTAAATACTAAATAACTAATATTTTTTGTGTCAGGTACAGTAACTAAATAAAGTAACTAAATATACAAGAAGAGTCAGAATATATATGCTTGTATTGTACTGCTATATGAATTTGAATTGAAAGTTGGCTTGAGGAGGTAGTGAGACATGAGTCATAACTTAGTAAGCAACACATTGTGTTGTGTGGAAAGAAGTATTGGAGACTCGTAGTGGGGTTAACACTACTTGCACTTTCCACTTGTTTTTTTAGATTGTACATTTGCACTTTGTGATGCAACTTTAAATCATAGCCTGCTTGGACTTGTGTTCTGAACCATGTTCTCTAATTTCTCGTGTGTTGTACTCCTACGGCCTAACTAATTCTTACTTACATTAATCTCCTAGCTAAGGCTAAAACAAGCAACTGTGTAGTAATGCAAGGTTGATGTAAGATTTTGACTAAGATATGTACAAATTAGGATCCGGTTTCCTGACAAACGCAACGCATTGTTATAACACAAGTTTAAAACGCTTTGACTAAGATTTTGTGTAGTAACGCTTTGGTACTTCAATTCGATTTTTGCATCTAAGCAAAGCTCGTAAGCTCTTAAACTAGATTTAAACTTTAAAGGAAAGTTACAACTCAATATCCATCCATCTCAATAGAAAATAGATTTTCACATGTCTACTCTACCATCTTATGGAGTGTGGGAGGCACTAGTTAGGTAAAGCATGCTTATTGGACGGTCATGGTGGCTTTCACCAACAATGAAAATGGACCCAAAGCTTTTCTTCCCCACATCCAAAAGCAAATAAAATTATTTTTATAAACTTTCCTCTACAATCACGGTTAGGGTAAACTTGGAATTAAACCTCCAATATTTCAAATTTATTGTATAAATGTCATGACATTGTTAACACACTGATTTTATATACCTTCGTACTTTCTTGAAAATCACAATTCTCGATATTAGGATCATTTTTCCCGAAAAAAAAAATACCTTTTCAATATAAATATAGAAAAAGGTAATATCAAGGGCTTTTTTCAAAAATATCCAAATTTCAGAATTTTTCATCTACAATGCAACTGTCTACGTGCAAGCTTCTACGCAATTTTTACTGTATTTTTACAAAAAAAATAAAATAATGAATATTTTTAATAGTTTTCCTAGTATCAATTATTTTCCAAATTTTAAAATTTATTCTAAATTTGTTGGCGGTGAACTGGACTCATGCTCTCTAAACTGTCACATATTTTCCCACAAAAAAAAAGAGGAAATGTCGCATATTTCGACATTGGGCAAGATATTTGTGTTATTTGGATCACATTAAAATAAGTCCTATTTTCGGGTAAAAGTTTTATATTTTTATATTTTCTTTATGGATGCATTTAATATATGTTTCAGATTTCATAATTGCAAAAAAAAAAAAAATTCAAAAAAACTACTCCCTCCGTCAATGAATGATCTTCCCATTTAGAATGTCGGGACTGTTCATTACAAGAGATAAATTATTAATTTATGCCTAATTTATAAGACCAAATATAATCATGAGTGATCTTGTTGGATTCGTATTTGTTAGTACTTTAATACAGTGAAGTTTTTATATTTAATATTAAAACGAAATTAAAGATATTAATGATCAAAAATTTATGTTGGCAAACGTCTAACAGAAATGGGAAGAGTTTTTTGGGACGAAGAAAGTACAAATCTTAACTTCATTCTTAAAATAAGTTAATTTTTCTGAAAAATAAGCTCTCCAAACGTGTTCATTAACTGTTAAGAATGTGTCTTTAGGAATTGGGGACACCACCCACTCACAACAGTGCTGTCACTTTTCACATGCATACAAACATTTGTATATCTCTGAGAATTGGATCAAATAAAAATGAGAAATAGGGGTAACTTTTGATGAGATATGAAAGGCATATGACTCAGCCTATTTGTAGTTAGAGGATCCTAATCAACTTAAACCAAATTGTAATAAGTAAATATACATATGAACTGTCACAGGAATCTCAAGAAGTATTATCTGTCAGAAGAAAGAAGAAAAGTCAATCTATAGTTTTGATGTCATACACTGGAAGACGATTCAGTTATCTGATCAAGCCCCAGTACAGCATTGAAGTTAATGGATTCATTTGAACAGTGGCAGAGATTTTTCGAGTGATAGTTTGAAGATCAGTTACAGTATAAAAGAATTGAGAGAAGAAATAAACCACAACCTAAAGTCAAAAGTGAAGAAGCGTCATTGAAGTTAGTCGTTCATGAACCAGACAGTACATCGAACGTCAACACAAATCAGTGGTAATTCTTTACTACCTTTAGTGGTTTGTAAGAATTAAATTAATTATTTATTGATTTAATTAAATTCATTTATAATTGATATAAATTAATTTAGTTGATTTAATTAAATGAATTAATTCTGTTAGAATTAATTTATTAATTAAATTAATTATTGTATCAATTAAATATGAATTAGTTAAAACATTAACTAATTAAATGGATCAATAAGACTTAAAGAAAGAAAGTTGATTAAGTCTTTAAGGAGGCAAAATTCGGTAAGACTTAATTTAAGTCTTACTGACAGAAGCCTTTTCAGGATTAAGTCTTACCGACCTGATTTAAGTCCTACCGACCTCTGCCAGCTGTAATAAGTCTTACCGAAATTCTGGTAAGTCTTACCGACACATTTTAGGTCATAATGGAGGTTTGTGTAAGTCTTATTGAAGGAAAATCAAGTCTTGGAAGCTGTTTAAGTCATGCTGGAGCAATTAAATATCCTACAGAAAGCCAGCAAGACCTGTTGTTGATATAAAAGATCAGAACAGACCAGATTAAGTCATAACAGAGAAAACACAGCAGAAAACATATCATCAAGACCAGAATTCTCTCTCTCAAGAACACCAAGAACACCAAAGCTTAAACAATTCCCAGAAAATCAAGTTCTTCATCTTTGTGATATTCTATCCGATAGAACTTGCTTATTTGTGATTCTTGTACTACTAGCGAATTAAGTTTCCTAGTTCTTATCTTGATTATTATTAACTAAATTAGAAAAGTTCATGTCGAATTTTCTAATTAGTTATTAACATCTTGATAAGTTGTTATACTGATTTTGTAACACCACATCAAGTTAATATACAGTTATATTCAACTTGAAATATTGTGTTAAATAATTCCGCAGATAAATTTGTCTTTATCAAATTTTATTTAAAGGACAAATTTCGATAAAAAGGTAAAGATTGTATTCAACCCCCCCCTTCTACAATCTTATCGGACCTAACAAGATACATATAAAATAATTTTAAATTTTATTGGATTCGCAGGGCTAATTAAAATTTTTTGAATTTACTAAAATGCTCATCCCAATTTTTACTCAAAAAACTTACCTGAGATAGATCTCAAGCTCCCTAATCTCAATAAAAATTTACCAATTGTACGCGGAATGGGTTTTAGTGAATATAGCATTTAAATAAAGAAACAATATAACAAAATTCATAATGTTAAATAAAAAGTAAATGTAGTACGTAACAGCTATATTATTTGTGGACCTAAAAACAATTTTGTTTAAAGTTGTATTCTAGAAGTTACCGAATCATTAGTTGAAGACAACCTAATATTATTACTAATAATGCATAACAAATTTTAACATATATAGAGTTATTTTAAATTTAAATAAATAAATAAGTAAATATATATATATATATATATATAATATATATATATATATATATATATATATATAGGCCTTTGCTCCATACAGAACACTCTTATATAACAAACAACAAAGAACACCTTAGATCTATTAGATCCATTGGCCCCGCCAGGGGCACCCAATACAAAAAGTTATTATTTTTTTACCCTCTATCAAGTCTGCAAAAAAAAAAAATAATAAATAAATAAAAATAAATAAAAGTAAAAATTACTGTTCACGTGATGACGTCATCATGACGTCATCACGTGAACAGTAAATTTTCAAAATTTTTTTTTTTTTTTTTTGCTGGATGGATGGAGCCTAAAAAAATAAGAACTTTTTATATTGGGTGGCCCCGCCAGGGGCAATGGATCTATGAGATATGAGGTGTTCTTTATTGTTTGTTATATAAGGTGTTTGCCATGGAGTGCAACTCTCTCTCTCTCTCTCTCTATATATATATATATATATATATATATATATATATATATATATATATAAGGTCTTGTTCTAATAGAAACGAATTTAGAATAGAAACTAAACCTAAATTAAATATTTCAAGCTAATCTAATGACCAAATTAGGGTACTTCAATACAAAAAACGTTTAAAATTATTGTCTCTATTCAACAAAAATATAAAAAAATAAAAAAATTTAAAAAAAAAGTTACTGTTCACGTGATGACGTGGCACGTGAACAATAACTTTTTAAAAAAAATTTATTTTTTTTTATATTTTTGTTGAATAGAGCCAAGAATTTTAAACGTTTTTTGTGAAGGTGCCCCTAGCGGGGCCATTAAAATAAATGAAATATAATTTATTTAATGTAGGTTTCTAGTTTCTATTCTAAGGTTGCTTTCTATTTAAACGCTACCCTATATATATATATAGTTGCACTCCATGAAGAATACCTTATAATAAAGAACAATAAAGAATACCATTATAACACTCATATTTAATCGAATTTAAGAGTTCCGTCATGACACCCAATACAAAAAGTTCTTATTTTTTTACCTCCATCCATTCAGCAAAAAAAAAAAATCACTGTTCATGATGACGTCACTGCTGATGTCGTTAGTGAACAATTTTTTTTTTCTCAATGGAAAGAGAATAAAAAAAATAAGAATTTTTTGTATTGGATGCTCCTGGCGGGGCCATTAGATTTATTGGAATAAATGATTTCATAGTGTTCTTTATTGTTATTTATATAATGGTGTTTTTTATGGAGGAATGGTGTATATATATATATATATAATATTAAATTATGACCGAAATTAAAAATTATTAATAATTTTCATCTTTTGAATTTACGGATCCATTTGAGAGAAAAAATAAGACTTTCATTTTCTCATTCAAAATCTCCGCCTTTTTCCATGGGATTCTCCAACTTTGATTATTTTGTCTGTTTTATGATTAATTAGTTCGATTTTTGTGTTAAAAAACAAAATTTTAGTTCGGTTTTTGATTAAATTTACTGAACTCCTTACATAATTTTATATATATAAAAATTAATGCTAGGGAACAAAAAAGGACTCCCAAAAAAATGTCCAACATGTAATATTTTGAACAAATTTTTGAAATTTTTATTCGATTCCCCATCATTTTTGATAAAAAAAAATGTTGAAATTTCAGCATAATCAGATCAATGGTTGTCTGCCTAGCAATAATTATTATTTTCTAAAATGAAAACTTAAAAATAAAATCATATGAGTAATTTCACGAGGACAACATCAATTCCATCCAATGAGCTCTATATCATGTAAAGGTTACCTTACCTTATCTTATACTATACTATAATAAAATAAAAATGATATAATTTGTAATATGATTAATCCTTATTTTTAGTTATCCATTTATTTTTGGTTATGATTATCCCTCATTTTATAATCGTTAGATGTTTAACTCAAATAAATCATAATCATTAAATATAATAATATTAAAAGTTGTTGTATATTGTCTAAGTTCGATTCTCACAAACAACATACTCCCTCAGTCCCAACAGGATATTAACCTTTCAGAATGAGGTTTTTGGCACGCATTTTAATATACATTTTAAGGATAGTTTCATAACTTCTTTTTAAAATTTTCTTTTTCTGTATAAAAATATATTGCGTACCAGAAAATGTAAAAAAAAGGTTAAGAATTAGTTGGGACGAAGGGAGTATTAATTTTTTATTTAATACTAAAAATTATTATATACAAAAATATAAGGTTCGAATTTTTCCAATAACATATCTATACTATTATATAAAATCCAAAACATTAAAAGTTTTGGTACCTGTTTTTTTGTACTAAGTGAATTTACTTATTTACCCTTCATTATCAAGAAAAATAAACACACCTAAAATAAACAATAACATAATATAATTCATGGTAATTAGTCGAGATATTACCTTTTATAAATACTTTTGGTGTCAATCCGAGATCTTTGATTTTTCGAATTGTATCGCCTTGGGCGAAGTAACGCTTTATGCGTATGTCTCTTCCTTTGGAGTGGTTTGTTTATGTTAATTTGTTTAGTTTTGTTTGGTTTGGTTATTTCAGTCCTCGGAGAATGTTTCATTCGATGTCTCGAGAGATCTGGAGGGGCCGCATCGAAGCTGAGGCAGTGATGATTATTGCAAGAGCCCACCTTTCACAACACTATAGTGTTCATCCTTGGGGAGTTTTCACTTACGGCAAGTCTATAGCTGGTTCCCGGCAAGTAGATAGCTGGGGTGCTCCACCTGAACAATGGGCTACCAATGGTTCTTATGTGTTAAGGTCAATTGTGATATTACTGTATTCAGGGATGTTGGTACAATTTGGATTTATTGGGTTGTCTTTGATTTCATTTTCAGTTAACAGAATCTTCCAGTTCTGTATTGTTAAACGGTCAGGAAACAAATCAGCTAGGTGTTTTAGCTTGTCTTTGTTTTTCAACCTGGTCGTACCGTCAGTTGGGGATTTGTCCCAGCTGTGTGTTTGCTATAATTAATGGAAACTTTTATTTTTGTGACAAAAAAAACCCTCAATCATATCATATATTTCCATCATTAATATTTCCTTTCGAATTAAAACACGTTACCATTTTAATTTAAAACAAATCTTACCGTCATTAATATATACCTGAAAATATCACAACATAATTTTCAAGAAAATATTACACCTAAAATAAATAAAAACAAAATATAATTAATGGTAATTAATCGATTAACATAATAAAATTAATGGTATTAGTCGACTGCCTTTTTCACATTAGCATAAAAAAATTTATGGTAATTAGTCGATTGCCTTTTCACAATTACTTTTAGTTGAATATATTACCTTTTATAAACACCGAAAAACATTCGTATCATATCTTTCAATATAAAAGCTGAAACATTAAAAATTTTGGTACCAGTTTTTTGGTACTAAGTGAATTTACTTATTTACCCTTCATTATCAAGAAAAATAAACACAACTAAAATAAATAATAACATAATATAATTCATGGTAATTAGTCGAGATATTACCTTTTATAAACACCTAAAAACCTCAATCGTATCATATATTTCCATCATTAATATTTCCTTTCGAATTAAAACACGTTACCATTTTAATTTAAAACAAATCTTACCATCATTAATATATACCTGAAAAATATCTCAACATAAATTTCAAGAAAAATATTACACCTAAAATAAATAATAACATAATATAATTAATGGTAATTAATCGATTAACATAATAAAATTAATGGTATTAGTCGACAGCCTTTTTCACATTAGTATAATAAAATTTATGGTAATTAGTCAATTGCCTTTTCACAATTACTTTTAATTGAAGATATTACCTTTTATAAACACCTAAAAATATTTATATCATATCTTTCTATCATTAATATTTTCTTTCGAATTAAAACACATTACCTTTTTAATTTAAAACAAATCTTACGATTAAATACCCGAAAATATCACACCATAATTTTCAAGAAAAATAGAACACCTAAAATAAATAATAACATAATATAATTAATTGTAATTACTCGATTGCATTTTTCACATTTACTTTTAGCTGAAGATATTACTTTTTATAAACATCTAAAAAGATCAATCGTATCATATCTTTCAATCATTAATATTTCCATTCTAATTAAAACACGTTACCTTTTTAATTTATAACAAATCTTACAATCATTAATATATATCCGAAAATATCACACCATATTTTTCAATTATTAATAAAATATATTAAAAATTGTATACATTGTTTATAATAATAAAACATTAATATAATTCGTAAACATGAGTATATTAAATTATATCAATTTAAAATTAAAAAATTATTGAAAATAATGATATAAAAAATATAATTATAATATTAAATTAAATCAATATATATATATATATATATATATATATATATATATATATATATATATATATATATATATATATATATATAAAGGAGGATAGCGGGAGTTTAGGTGGCGCTCTAATATCGTCTCAATCGATTTTTTTAATTTTCTAGAATTTTAAACACTAATAAATATAAAATATCAATTAGCATATTAGAAGTAGAATAGGTGTTCGAATTTATAAAGGAGAAGAGTTCGAATTTATAGGAAAGACATATGATTAGAAGTTTTATTGAAAGTATAATAAGTATTTATAAGGCATACGATTAAAAATTCTATTAGAAGTATAATAGGAGTTCGAATTTATAGAGAATAAGAGTTCAAATTTATAGAAAAGATATATAAATAAAAGTTCTACTAGAACTAATAGGTGTTCTAATTTATAAAGGAGAAGAGTTCGAATTTATAGGAAAGACATATGATTACAAGTTCTATTGGAAGTATAATAAGTATTTATAAGGCATACGATTAAAAGTTCTATTAGAAGTAGAATAGGAGTTCGAATTTATAGAGAATAAGAGTTCGAATTTATAGAAAAAATATATAAATAAAAGTTCTACTAGAACTAGAATAGATGTTTGAATATATAGAGCAGACATATAATTAAATATTTTATAGAAAGTACGATCTTCTTAAAATATATTTTTTATATAAGTTAATTATATTTATATTAGGAAAATTTATTCATAAATCCAATACTATTGTCATGAAAAAAGTCACCGTATTTAAAAAGAAAAGAATTGATGTGTTAACATAATAAAAGAACAATGAGTAAAAGAACAATCTCATGCAGCAATCCTAAATAAATACAGGAGTATCTATAAAATAAAGAGAAAATAAAATGTGTTTTCATTTTCTAAAACTCCAAAAATTTTAGAAAATCTAGAGAAAGTATAAATTGGAATTCACTCTATTTTTTAGGTTTTGATTTCAAGGAAAAAAATTGTTGTGTAAGATAAGTATCATCAATAATATGTAATGAAGTTAGAATTTAGATCCCAAACGAGAGCGGCTCGAAACGTGTTTAACGGGAAGACGGCTCACTATAAAAAATTGTACTAGCTATTAAAATATCATATGATGTTATAAATTATATTTTATTTTTAGGATTTGATTTTTATGGATAAACATTATCATACAAGTAATATGTGTAAAAGTTAGGTTTTTGGTCTTAACGAGACAAGAAAACGGTTCATTAGATAAGACCGTATAAAAGATGTTTAAATATATAATTAATACAAAAAATAAAATGTTTTATTGGAAGTAGAATACGAGGACGGTGGAGACGTCTTATACGATTTTTTAAAACTATACATCTTTTTTCCTGGAAATCCTTTATTTTAACTTCTTTATACAATTTAATTATACTTGCATTACAAAAATATATCCATAAATGTAATATTATTCCTGTAACGAAAAGTCTTAGTATTTTAACTTTTTTTTGATATGTTAACATAACAGAAAGACATTCCTATGCGAAAATTGTAAATAAATACAAGAATATCTATAATATACAGAAAATATAAGATGTATTTTCATCTTTTAAAACTCCATAAATATTAGAAAGTTTAAAGAATATAAAAATTGGAATTTACTCTCTTTATATAATGAAGTTAGAATTTCGGTTTCAAATAAGAGCGGCTCGAAACGTATTTAACGGGAAGACGGCTCGCTAGAAAAGATTGTATTAGCTTTAAGAATTTGATACTAAGTCATAATTTTTTTTTTATTTTTTACGGTTTGATTTTATAAATAAAAAATATTATATAAGTCTTTATAACATATGTTAAAAATTGGGATTTCCGTTTTAACGAGAGAGCGGCTCAATCGAAAGAATTGTATTTAACAAGAAATTGATTTATTAGAGAAGATTATTTAATTATAAAAATTTAATATTAATATTATAATATAACGTAAATGTATTGAATTTTTTTAAAAATATTGTAACGCCGCCGCGAAGCGCGGCTTTATCAACTAGTTTATAATATAATACAAGAAATCCGTGCATTGCACAGGTTATGAGCTAGTTAAAATTAATTTTTAAAATATTATATTACATTATAAAAAAATTAATAAAAATTAAAAGTAACCCATACAAAACACGAATTATAAGCTAATGTAACATAAAATTAATAATTCAATTTTTGTCGAACATTTAAATGTATAAATCATAAGTATTTATAAAATTTAGACATGCTAATTCATTCGATGGATCATGATAAAAGAAGACAATATAATGATGTGATCTAAACGTGCTACTCAGAGAAAAGATAAATCAGATGTAATCTAGACGTATATAACGATGTGACTAGGGCCGCTAATTGTTTGGTGAAGTCTGAGAGCATTAAAATTTGTTGAACTTGTAACCTGTTTTATTTTAATATAATTATATTAGTTAGTTATATTTTAAAAATGGTATGTTATTATTATTTTAAGTTATTAAAAATAGAAATATTATTTCAATATAGTAATTGATGATGTGAAATTTTACTAAAGATTACTCGACAAAATGACCAGTCTAAATTTTTACCTAAGAATTTTATCCCGTTGAAATGGATAAAATTTTACAAATTTTCTATAATTCTTATTTAAGATAATTTATCTTAATTTTTATCTAAAGAATTTATATGATTGGAGATGCTCTAATTTAACATGTTATTTTGATCCATAAAACGCTGCTTTGTTGAAAAAAACATTTTGGTAATAATAAAAATACTACTTGTACTAAAAAACATCAATTTCATAACCATGACAGTAATTTAGTTGTAATTTATTAAAGTCTCGTTTGAGAAATCTTATTTTTTAGAAATAAGTTACTTATTCTGAAAAAAAGTACGTAAATATGTATTGTTTTTCTAAAATAAATAATTTATTTTTATAAGATAACGAATATTATATTTTTCATAAACATTTTTCACTAAAAAAAGTACGTAAATATTAGGTTTCCACTTCCACATTGAAAAATGTAAAACAAACGGCCACTATTTAGAGTTCAGACAGACAGACAGACACTTACTAGTTATCTATCGACTATCAATATAGTACTCTTCTATATATACACACACATCATCAGTTTGTGTTAGGACATCCGTCCTTACGTGTCTTCCCCAGCCTATCATTTTCATAGATGTCCAAAGAATGATTTAGGACAAAGATACATATATAATCTCCCATTACTTCTTACCATTATCATTCATGTTTTTCTGCTAAATCTAAGCCTGCCCATTTCAAGTTTACATCTTTTTTCCTCCTAAAAATCCGGTTCATTCTTTATCTTCCATGCTTTAAACTTAAAATCTTGAGGTTTCTGATTGATTAAGCAATACCCTTTTGGTTTTTTTATCATTCAGGAGAAGTTCTAATCTGATTACACAGCTCAGTTTGATTAAAAGGTATAATCTTGATTTGTTTACTACTTAAAAAGTGATACTTTAAAAAAATAAAATAAATTTGTAGTGTCTTTGTGTTGATCTGTATATATGTCTACATTTGTCTGTGTGTTTTTTTAAATCCTCGAAGGGTCTAAATCTTTCACCCAAATTCTCTATTATATCTTTGCCCCTCGTAAAGAATCATGTTTTAGGGTTTGATGTGCATAATTAAAGAAGTTTCTTGATATTTTGGTAAATACATTGTTACTATGTTGCAGCTCTGCAAAATTTACTTTGGTGTGAATCTGGTTGGTGCTGAAATTTGTCACCCTAATTTTCTCTTAGTATCATGGTGCTAAGATGTGAATTTAATTTACTTAAATTTCGGAATTTTTGGTGCTAGCATGATTTATTTGCTTTGTAATGCTATTTTATAAATATAATCTCGAGTTGATTGTAGAGTCAAGAGTGTTATAAATCTTTAATCTGTCACTTCCTCACTTATCTACTTGACAAGTGATAATTAGAAATCACCCGGCTCCTGCTAGTTAGTTTAAAAATTTATGTCTGTATATTGCTTTATGATGGTAAATGTTATGGAATCTTTTAGTATTGATCATTGTTTCTTTACAAGCTGAATATATTTTTTTGATTTTGATGAATTGGTTACATTGTTGTTGGCTCTTTAAAAGTTAGTATCAAGGAGATATTTGTTAATCCGGTAATCTTGGGAGGTCTTTGTGTTGTTTTATGTGTTTATATATGTCCATCCATGTCGTGACAAAATACAATGGTTTGTGAGTTGTGATGGCAAGATCCTTTGTTCAAGAGGAGAAATGCTGAGTAAACCTCCCAAATAGATTTAAATGATATTTAATTTTAGGATGTTAGTGTCATGTTTGAGTTTCTTTACATAGTACACGTAATGTAAATATTTATGTGGACACAGTGTTGTAGGAATTTCATCTGAATTGCTCGAGGTAACAAAATTTTAATATTAAATATTTATGTTGATGGTGCCAGTCAGATTTCTTGAGCCTTGGAGCTGATCTTTCATTCTTTCCTCATGATTTAGTACTGCAGGTAATCCAATCTCTATGCCCTTTATACTTCTTCAGAGGGCTGTCTTATTTTTGTCTCCTTTATAATCAGCCTGATTGTCTTATTTTTAGGACTTTTTGTTTCCACATCATGGAAGGAGAAACATCTTGGGTTAGTCATTCTTTGGATGACAATGTAAGAGATGTGGTCGAGTTCAATTCATTTTCTGAGCGCAGTTATGAGGTCAGTACAGAAGTTACAGTTCCAGTTGATTTAATTTTACCTGATGACTTGCTAGAGCGGATCTTGGCATATCTCCCTATTGCAAGTATTTTTAGGGTAGGGTGTGTGTGTAAAAGATGGAACGAAGTTGTAAGTTCAAGAAGGTTTTTGTGGAACTTTACCCATGTTCGGGTACACAAACCATGGTATTTTATGTTTACTAGCTCTGACGAACCAGTTGGTTATGCCTATGATCCCATACTTCGGAAGTGGTATGGTTTTGAATTGCCCTGTATCGGGACTTCTAGTTGGTTTATTGCTTCTTCATGTGGCTTAGTTTGCTGCATGGATAACGATAGCAGAAGTGAGCTATATGTATGCAATCCAATCACCAGACACTACAGGAAGCTTGAGAAGCCTCCAGGTTTGAGAGTTTATGATTATAGTGCATTGTCAATCTCAGTGAACAAGGTATCACACAGCTACAATGTCTCTGTTGTAAAATCTAAACAAGTCCCAGGAAATTTCTTACAGTATGAAGTTTCAGTTCACATTTATGACTCTGGAACAATGATGTGGGCTACCACTTCGGCAGAAATTTTGACCGGTTGGAGAGGTGGTGAAGAAAGTGTGATCTGCGATGGGGTTTTGTACTTGTTGGTTTACTCAGCTGGGGGTAGCATTCCGGAGAGCCGTCATGGACTATTAACATATAGTCTCTCCAGTCGATTGTCGCATGGTTTGTTGATGACAAATTTTATCGCAATGCCATGTCCTCTTACTTGTGGACGTTTGATGAACCTAAAGGAAAAGTTGGTGATGGTTGGAGGAATAGGGAAACAAGATCGACCTGGCATAATTAAAGGGATTGGGATTTGGGTTCTGAGTGGCAAGGAGTGGCAAGAGATTGGCCGTATGCCCTACAAATTCTTCCAAGGATTTGGAGAATTTGATGATGTTTTTTCTAGCAGTGGTGCAGATGATCTCATATACATTCAAAGCTATGGAGCTCCTGCTCTTCTTTCTTTTGATTTTAACCAGAAGCAATGGAAGTGGTCCCAAAAATGCCCCGTAACCAAGAGGTTCCCACTTCAGCTCTTTACTGGGTTTTGCTTTGAGCCTAGACTTGAAATCTCCCCTTAAATTACATAATTTTGCATATTATATCATGGTACCGACAACTTGTGGAGAAATTTTACCTTTTTCCGACTTTGTCCTTATAATATTGATCTTTACTTTTAGATTTTTAGTCTCTATGAATTGTCCGAAAGGCATATAAAAAATCAATCAGCTAATGAGGCTGTTTAATCATGTAACCAAAAAATTCGTTCTTTTTGCTGATATGATGACAGTAAATTAGAGTTTAATACAGGTTACCTTATCATGAAATTCCTGATTTTTTAAAGTCTAGTTCCTATGCGTCTACATTCACAAAAGCTTCTTGTCTTTCAAGCTCCTTTTGTATTGGTACTAACGTAATAGTGAACATTCAAATCCATCATTGTCTACATTATTAAGGATTACATATCCCATACCTTGATGTATATGTTTGAAGGTTGAGGTCCCATTTTTCTGGTTCTATAATGCTGGGGCCCCATTGGACTACTTGGATACTTGTATAGGTGTCTTTTTCTTTGAATAATTATTGTAGATGGGTTTCCTCCTAGTCCTTATCTAGTAAGTGATCTTCAGTTTAAAATATCTAAAACTGGAGATGGGTGGTTTTATCTTTCTATGGAAAACGAACTTGTTTTTCTTTGCATGATGTCAAATATTGCCAGTTGAGTTCCATGTTGGTGACTTAATGTGAACCACTTCTCCTGGTGAGTCCTTCTCAGCAAGTCTTAGAGCAAGTGGAGTTAGTCACTGACACTGTTTACTGGGGTCCTTTTACTGTTCTTGTTCTTTACTTTGGTGGGGTGGGGTGGGGTGGGGTGGGGTGGCTTTTCAAATGCATTAAGGTAAACTTGTTCGCACCTTGCCTATATTCAGCTACGAGTTCGTTGTCATTTGATTGAAGACTGCTTGATTATCTATGTATCATCCTTGTAATTTGACGGTAACCTGATAGGCTCCTGTACTTTAAGTTAATAGTAGGTTTAACTCCAAATATTAGATCAATTAAACCTTAGATTTCTACTGTCTATTTGAAACCCTGGACGGTCTTCCTATGGCACACGAAGAAACGAAGAATATTACAAGAGGGTCTAAAAGCTCGAGATCCTCTTCTTAAGAATGAACTATCATGACAAGGTGAAATAAGCTGGGAAGAACATTTGATTTGTTGGGTTGTTGACAAACTATGAATGGCAGATTAAAGTATCCTAACATGAGCAAGTGTGGTCTTTGTATCATTACTTGTTTATATTTTTCGAGAAATGAGTATCTCGAATTGCTTCGTGTTTGTCCACGCCTAAAAATTTCAAGTTCTTGTTTTCTTTCCTAGGCACAAAAAAGGATCTCCTGCTGATCTTGTCTTGTTGATACCTAAACACTCCCGTAAGGATTCTATATTTTGTCCATAGAGACATCTCTTAACTGTTATGTATGTGATAGGCCATAATCAATCCCAACTGGACTCGGTCCAAGGTACCATGAGTCCGGCCCATAGGAAGTCCGGACTGGGCCCGAACCGGTCTAGTGGGCAACCCAGCCACAGGGAGCGTAAGAGCACGGGAGACACGAGTCATGACTAGGGTCCTACATGACAGCGACAGATAAGGGAATCCTAGTATTGGCACAATCATGTCCTCATCAGACCACGTGCTGACACGCCCAGGGCACACGCCGCCACAGATATTACCTGGACAGGTGGGAATTATCAGAGAAGGACAAGTGTCCCACCTACCTAGGATCCGACGCTCATGATTGCAGGTACTAACCCCTAAACCCTAATCCTTGGCCTATAAATAAGACAAGGAGAAAAAGGTGAAGGGGTTACATTCTCTTTTGCATACACACTCATATACACACACCCTCCATAATTAGATACTCTAGTCCTTATCTTTTACTCTCCAAAACCGTCACTTATTCTCACGCCGGAGGCGCCGCGGGGCTCAAACCCCCCTCCGGTGTTGTTTTGCAGACGCCCAACCACCAGCTTCACCTCTTACCGGGCGTGGGAACGGCGGAGGAGGCACTAGATCGGGTCTTGGAGTTATCATTGGCGCTAGAAGGAGGGGGTGGCTCTGTCCTTTGGTCTCGGTGCCACTGGACTCGACTCCATCAACAAGCTCTTGAAAAAGAGTCATAGTCAAAATCAGTAAGATCTAATACAACCCTAAAACCTTCACCAAAGATGTCACCTTTGCACATTTCTTTGCCGTGTGTATGCGTGTTCAGCATTATTTAGCCTTGATAGCCTAGATATTGGTAAAAGTTGTGATCTTTGGCCTATAAATATAGCTGACATACAGATCTGTGCTCTTAGTCACCTGCTTGTATGTCTATACCTGTTTACCTGTGTTTATATCTGAACATTTAGCTCATACACACACTGCTTTACTCGAAACTTAGCCCCATTCTATTACAATCAATATTTTGTGAAATATTTTGTGAGCTTGGAATCATGCCGAGAGGGAGCAAATCTACTCAAAGAAACAATAATCGAGACCAGGATCCGAATCCCGTCCCGGACCTGCCCTTGGTTCCGGCGGAAACAGCTCCAGCTTTGGGAAGGGTAGGGATTGGTCCTGGAGATGCCCGAATTGACATCGAGCTCAACCAATACAAATATACAGATGTACCTCTAGCCACGGCACACATGCAAGATCTTACTCGGGACGAATTGGCGGATGCAATCCGAGCATATCGAGCAAGCCGGATAGCACCTCCTCCCGAACCTGAACAAGCTGAAAATTCACAAGGCTCTGAACACTCTCACCGATCAAGAAGATCAGTCTTCGACCGAATCGGCAACCAAGGAAAACAAACCGCCAACAAAGCCCAAAGCAAAAATCATGAGGCAGAAAAACTCAAAAAACTGGCCGAACTCAAAGAAAAGATCAGGCAAGAGGAAGAAGCAAAGCTCGAACTCAAAATCCAGAAAAGGATCCAGGAGGAGGAGGACCGAGTATTGAGGCGGTCCGGATCTAAGAGGGCTATGAGAGAAATCAGTCCTGAACTTATCTCAGATGAAGAAGAGCCTGAAGACAATCTCATGCAAATGATTCACGAGTTACAGAAAAAAGTAGGCCAAGACTCTGGACTTGAAATCGAGGGCACTTTGACGCCCTTCAGCCGTTCCTTGGAAGCTATTCCGAGGCAGAAGAACTTGAAACACTACAATTTTGATTCATTTGACGGACTGGGAGACCCGGAAGAACACATCAATTACTTCGAGCAGATTGCCCTGATCTACTACTATAATGACATCACCAAGTGCAGATTCTTTGCATCAACCCTGAAGGGAGGAGCACAGAGATGGTTCAGCCGCATCCCCTCCCGAAGCATTCACTCCTGGAAGCAGTTTCGAGAATCTTTCCTGAAAAGATTCAGAGCAAACAGGACACACGAGTTACACATGTGTCATTTGGAAACCATTCGACAGTATGATAATGAATCCCTTTCGGATTTCATGAAACGCTTTCAGGAGGCAATCAACAAAATCTCACGATTGGATGAGCGCGAAGCTCTCAGTATTTTCCGGAGAAACCTAGACCCCGACCAAAATGAAAGATATGTTTATGAGCTAATCAACAAAGAGCCCGAAAGTTTGGCTGCAGCATACTACATGGCTGCTCGATTCATCAAAGAAAGCGATGTTCTTCAGGCCATGAGGATGACTCGACAAGGGAATGTTTTTTCCCGGATTACTCAAGATGACCGCTCTCGGGGAGGGTACCAGTCTGAAAAAAGTTTCAAACCGAACAGACAGGCTAATTACATTCAAACTTCCCAACCACCCGCCTCGGGAAGAGCTTCCGATCCGGTAACGGAGACGATCAAATCAGACTCGAAGCCTCAAAAACCGCCCAAACCCGATCCAAAACCTGAACCTCAGTGGACTCCACTCAGCCGAACTCGCTCTGATATACTGAAAGAGGTTCGGGATAAGCCATACTTCTACCCACCTAAACCAATGATTACTGCCCCGGAAAATCGACCTACTCACAAACAATGTGACTACCACGGCACACACGGTCATACCACAGAAAACTGCCTCTCCCTCAAATACTTTATTGAAGAACAAATCAAAAAAGGAAACATGGGGCAATATATAGCTCGGAAGACCATGGAAAAAGGGGAGGCATCCGGAGCAGGAAAAAAGCATGTTGTCAACGTGGTCATGGGAGGTTCCAATTCTCCTCCCCCTAGTCCGGACTCAGGTGATGAGATAATGATGATTCAATCTTTCCCCGAGCAAATAATAACTTTCAGCAACGCAGATTTCGAAGGAATTGATCCAAACCATAATGAGGCTTTGGTGGTCAGCCTAGATGTCGCTGAAAATGAGGTCAAGAGAATTCTGGTCGATAACGGATCCTCAGTCAACATCATCTTCAAACATACATTCGACAGAATGCAACTGGGCAGTATAAGAATGAACGAATGCAGAGAGGACCCACTCTTCGGGTTTGGAAACAATTTAGTACCGATCCAAGGAACTTTATATCTACCTGTTCAGTTCGGAACCTACCCAAAGCAAGTCACTCACATGGTAAAATTTTACGTGATCAACACCCCATCCTCGTACAACATGATACTTGGCCGTCCAGCATTAACCAAGCTCCGAGCGATAACCTCTACCCCGCATTTGAAGTTTAAGTTCCCCACTCCATCTGGAATTGGGGAAGTCAAGGGCGATTCGGAGACTGCCGGTCGTTGCTACGGTCAAGCTTTGATCATGGCTGAAACAGACCCAGAAAATAAAAGAAAAGCAACCTTGTACCAAAAGAACTTGAGCCGCAAGAAGCACAGAGCCCACTTCAAGAAGGAACCCGGACATGAAGTTCAGAATATTGAAAGTATCGAAGCTCAAACCAAGGAAGAACTAATTGCGAAAGCCTGAAGTTATCTAGAGTCCAATACACAAGCCCGGGTTCAGCAGTACATTTCAAAGAAAGATCTCGGAAAGGTAGAACCCGCAGTTGAAACCGAGATGATCGAGCTAGAGGAAGGTAGCCCGGACAGAAGAATAAAGATAGGATCCGAACTAGATCCGAAATTCAGGCAGAAACTTATACAGCTGCTCAGAGATTATGCGGACGTTTTTGCGTGGAGCCCGGAGGACATGCCTGGACTCAAAGAATCTGTAGCCATGCATAGCCTTGATGTTAATCCTGACAAAAGACCAATGAAACAAAAAAGGAGGAATTTTGCTCCGGATAGACAAAAAGCAATCGATGAGGAGGTTGAAAAACTTCTCAAAGCAGCAATAATTTGTGAGATAAAGTATCCAGAATGGCTGGCCAATGTCGTCTTGGTCAAGAAACCTAATGGGAAGTGGAGAATGTGTGTGGACTACACAGACCTCAACGCGGCATGTCCTAATGATCCCTATCCTCTCCCAAGCATCGATCAACTCATTGATGCCACGGCAGGTCACGAGATGTTCAGTTTCATGGACGCATTCTCTGGCTACAACCAGATTAAAATGAACCCGGCGGACATTGCAAAAACTGCTTTCATAACTCATAGAGCTGTCTATGCGTACAAATACATGCCTTTCGGATTGATGAACGCCGGATCAACCTACCAAGAGCAATGGTCGAAGTGTTTAAAGATCAGTTGGGTCGGAACCTGGAATCCTACGTAGATGATATGATAGCTAAATCACAAACAGTGCAGGAGCACATCCTGGATTTGCAAGAATGTTTTGACAATCTGAGGAAGAACGAGATGAAGCTAAATCCGGAGAAGTGCACATTCGGGGTGGAAGCAGGGAAATTTCTAGGATTCATGGTTAGTCAGAGAGGAATCGAAGCAAATCCTGAAAAGATCAAAGCGATAATAGAAATGGAACCACCCCGGACTCAGAAGGAGATACAAAAATTGGTTGGCTCGCTAGCAGCTCTGAGGAGATTTATTCCTAAGCTAGCCGAGCGATGTTTACCATTCTTCGAGCTGCTAAGAGGGGCGAAGAATAAAAAAGAGATAAACTGGAGCCCGGATTGTCAAAGGTCTTTCGACTCTATAAAGGCATACATATCGTCCCCGCCAATCCTGTCCAAAGCTGAACCCGGAGAAGCACTGTCCCTTTATCTGGCCGCAAGTCCTTCGGCTGTGGGGGCGGCACTGATCCGGGAACATGACGGTCAGCAAAAGCCGGTCTACTATGTCAGCCAGGTTCTAAAAGATGCAGAAACCAGATATCCCAACTTGGAAAAATTTGCTTTTGCCCTGGTAACTGCCTCCAGAAAGCTAAGGCATTATTTTCAAGGGAGAGAAATTAAAGTTATTACTGACCAGCCCTTGAGAAGAATAATTCACAAGCCAGATGTATCTGGTAGACTCGTTAATTGGGCTGTGGAGCTCAGTCAGTTCCAACTCACATTCATACCCCGGACAGCAATAAAGGCTCAAGTGTTGGCCGATTTTGTCGTGGAATGCTCTTTTCCCGAACCCCGATCTGGTCCCATGGTCATAGATACGGGGATAGAAGGTGAATCTAATCCGGAAGTTTGGACTTTATATGTCGACGGATCTGCAACAAGTGAAAGGGCTGGAGCAGGCTTAGTTCTGAAAAGCCCCCGCGGCTTCCAGATACAACAAGCGATAACTTTCAAGTTTTTGGCTACTAACAACCAAGCAGAATATGAGGCACTTTTGGCCGGACTCCGATTGGCCAGATCATTGAAAGTCCAAGACTTGAAGGTTTATAGTGATTCTCAAATTGTGGTCAAGCAAACGAAAGGGGAATACATTGCTAAGGATCCAAGGCTGGCTCAATACCAAGCTTTGGTGAAAAGTTACTTAACTACAATTCCAAATTTCGAGATGATGCAGATTAATAGAGAAGAAAACACGGAGGCCGATTCACTATCCAAACTAGTCCGGAATGATGCAGAACTAGACAGCTCGGTCTACTTTGAAGAAATAGAGAAGCCTACCATTGAAAATAGTGAATTAATGGAGATAGATAATCAGCCCAGCTGGATGACCCCTATAATGTCATATCTAGAAAAAGGAGAGTTGCCAGAAGATAAAAACAAAGCCCAGAGACTCAAGGCCAAGGCTGCAAAATTCTTTGTTGAAGAAGGACAACTTTATCGTAGAACATTCTCTAGTCCGATCTTGAAATGTGTGGGACCTGCCGAAGCGGCATACTGTTTGCAAGAAGTTCATGAAGGGATTTGCGGGGACCACCTATCAGCAAAAGCTTTAGCATACAAAATAATAAGGCAGGGATACTATTGGCCAACGATTCACAAGGATGCGGTAGAGTTTGTCATAAAGTGCAAGAATTGTCAGACATTCAGCAATGTCCAAAGGCAGAGCCCGGTTCCACCCTCTTCGGTCCTCTCTCCCATACCGTTCGCAGTTTGGGGAATCGACATCATGGGTCCTTTTCCCCGGGCTAAAGGGGATTTGAGGTACTTGTTGGTGGCAATTGATTATATGACAAAGTGGGCAGAAGCCAAAGCTATGAGAACAATAAATTAGCAGGATTGTATCCGGTTCATGGATAACATACTGATGAGATTCGGGATTCCCCAAGTGTTAGTCTCGGACAATGGACCTCAATTTGTTGGTTCAGACTTTGAAAATTACTTGAAGGAGAGGGGCATCAAACACAAGAGATCCTCGGTGGCATACCCACAAGGTAATGGTCAGGTTGAGGTAACAAATCGAATCTTGCTGAGGGGAATAGAAAAAAGGCTTCAGGAAAGCAAAAACAAATGGCCCGAAGAACTACCAAACGAGCTATGGGCTTACCGGACTAGCCCGCGAACAAGCACGGGAGAGATACCCTTCAATCTAGCTTATGGGTCTGAAGCAATGCTACCAGTTGAAGTAGGATCACCTTCTCACAGGGTCATTAACTTTGAAGAAATTGCAAATGAAGAAGGGCTTCGAATAAACTTGGATTTGGTAGATGAGGTTCGGGATGAAGCAGTGGCAAGAATGGAAAAGTACAAAGAGAAGACAAGAGAATACTTTGGAAAGAAGGCTAGGGTCAAAAACTTTCAAGTTGGAGACCTAGTCCTTCGAGACACCGAAGCCTCCGAACCGACAAACACTGGAAAGCTAATGCCTAAATGGGAAGGACCCTATAGGGTCAAGGAAATTCTTCGTCCTAGAACTTATAAGCTATGCAACATGGATGATTCGGAGGTTCCCAACACCTGGCACGGCCTCCGACTCCGGAAGTTCTACCAGTAAACGAAAGGCCTAGGCCCGGAGAACCAATCAAGGAGCTGCTTCTGAGCCCAAAAAGTCTTCAACAGATAGATTAGTCTCTGTAATGAAGCAAGAATAAATACTTTGTAATTTGAATATCAAGACTAATGAAATCGGACCTAGCCTCGCAATTTTCATCTGCTACTGTCAAATTAGTATATCACCAACACACACAAGTCCCCGACCGGGAGCCATAGGAAAGGTCGGAGCCGGGGCAAAAGCAATCACTCTAGTCCGGGCCATTTTCTATGAAAAGAGTCCGGACTGGGGGCAAACATGAAAAATTTTCTAAGTAACCCAAAGTATTCAAACTTTAGACTTAGCTAAAAACGATCACTCTACTCCGGGCCATTTTCTATGCAACGAGTCCGGACTGGAGGCAAACATGAAAAATTTTCTAAGTAACTCAAAGTTTTCAAACTTTGGACTTAGCTAAAAACGATCACTCTAGTCCGGGCCATTTTCTATGAAACGAGTCCGGACTGGAGGCAAACATAAAAATTTTCTAAGTAACCCAAAGTTTGCAAACTTTGGACTTAGCTAAAAACGATCACTCTAGTCTGGACCATTTTCTATGAAAAGCGTCCGGACTAGGGGCAAACATGAAAATTTTCTAAGTAACCCAAAGTTTGCAAACTTTGGACCTAGCTAAAAACGATCACTCTAGTCTGGACCATTTTCTATGAAAAGCGTCCGGACTAGGGGCAAACATTAAAAATTTCTAAGTAACCCAAAGTTTGCAAACTTTGGACTTAGCTAAAAACAATCACTCTAGTCCGGACCATTTTCTATGAAAAGCGTCCGGACTAGGGGCAAACATTAAAAATTTCTAAGTAACCCAAAGTTTGCAAACTTTGGACTTAGCTAAAAACAATCACTCTAGTCCGGACCATTTTCTATGAAAAGCGTCCGGACTGGGGGCAAACATGGAAAGATTCTTCTAAGTAACCCAAAGTTTTCGAACTTGGAACTTAGCTAAAAACGATTACTCTGGTCCGGACCACTTCCTACGAAAAGAGTCCGGACCGGGGGCAAACATGATAAATCCCCCAAAATCTAGGAGTTTTGGAAAGAAAAACAATCGAAATACAAGCAACAGAAAAAGAGAAACGACACAAGAACAGCAGCAAAAAATACGACAATGGAATCACAATAAAATATTTATGGCTGTTTTTCAAGCCATTTTTATTTATAATGGTGGGGGGTACAATATCGTTACAATTAAACGGTCGTCCCTCCAGAAGCAGGTTCAGGACCGCCAGAACCTTCCCCACCCTTGCCAACCTTCCCCTTAGTCTCATCGGTGACCATCTTCCGAAGTGCGAGCGCCTCCTCGATCCTTTTCATCACTACCCCAATTTCAGCCATGGTGGTTGGCCCGTCGAAGACCATACCAACCACAATGACTTTGTTGTTCTCGTAGTCGTAGACCAGGTTTTTGGGATCCATTACGCAGAAAGAAAGAACAAAGGAAGATTTCAAGTATTTCTGAGGAGAATAGGGAAAAAGGAAACTACAAGGGCCAGTATTTATAGAGATGGGAATGAGGGGAGCCCAAGCGATTCAAATCCCCTGTCATACTTGGAAATTGGAACGGAGTTAATATCAGTTGACGACGCGAGAATCAAGACGTTTGACCGTTGAAAATACGCGTAACGAAGCGTCATAATAAATCCTGTCAAGAATCAGTTAAGGAAGGTACAAATTTCGCACCACAGTTCGAATCCAACCAATTGGAGGAGATCCGGACTAAGGGCCCAACTATATTCAAACTTCTCTAAGTAACTCAGGGACTCTCTCCTTGAACTGGAGAGAAGTTTTAAAATTTTCATCACAATCCGGATCTACTCACTTCGAAGTACTCCGGACTATAGAAGAGCCATATGCAAATTTCCCTAAGTAGTTCAAGAGGTTCGGCCTTGAACTTAAGGGACGCATTACAAAATTTCCTAAGTAACCCAAAGCCTCAATCTTTGGACTTAGCTGATGGCAATTGCTCTAATCCGGATCATCGCATGGGCATAATGATCCGGACTGAGGGTAACAACAATAACAAACAAATACACAAAGGGAAATATGCAAACAAGAGCAATTAGAAAGGAACGTAGACAGGTTCAGAGCGCACATAAGGCGCAAAATTCAAAGTTACAACACATAAGTTCGGAATAGCAAATGATAAAATTACAGAGCAAGAGTTCAAAAGATTGAAAGTTCAAGCAGTGCGACCATCCGGATTCTCGAGGGCAAGAGAAGGATTTGCAGGAGTTGGATCCGTAGGAGGGATGGCAGGGATGATCGGATTAGGACCAGCATAAGGTTCGGGTTCTGAACCGTCCCGGTCATGAGCTTCTTCGGCGGCGACATAGAGATCAGTAAACTTGTCCCAAGAAGACTCGGGATCAGTTTTTATTAGCCTCTCCGAAACAAGCCAACACCGGTAAAGTTTCTCCGCGAAAGATTCAGCAACCGCCTCAGTATAGCTTTCGGAATTCTTGTACTCAGTGATAACTTCCTCCGCCGGCTTACGAACACTCAGTTCGGCCTCCAAATTCGGTTACCCGCTTCGTCAACTCCCCGGAGTCAATCTCAGCTTTGCTAGCCCGATCTGTAGCAGACTTAAACCCAGCCTCCAAATCAGAAACCTTTCCCTCCAACTCGCTGATCCTCAAATCTTTCTTGGAGCTTTCAGCCAAAGACCGCTCTAGATCAGTAATCTTTGAATACTTTTCGGTGCACTCTTTCTTTGCGGCATCCAGCTTCTCAGCCAACTCTTGGATTTTTTCCTCCTCAACATGGGCATTGGCCGCAGCTCCGGCAAGCATGATCCCGGACTGAGTAATATATCAAAGGTTAGTAAAAATTTACAGCAGGAAGTGGAAGTGGTTCAAGGAGCAAAACAAGTTACCCGAGCCCAAGTAACAAAGTTCCTCTTCAAAATGTCGGTCTTGGAAAGCCGCTCCATGACTCTCCAGTCTTTTTCCTCAGCAATAGAACCAGCCATTTCAGCTATCTGCCTTATGCTAAAGTTACCAACTTTGAACCCCTTTTTCTTACTAGTCCCAGCCTCTTCTCGGGGGGTGGCATCCGTGTCTGCAGAAGGAACAGCCCCAACATTCACACCTTGAAGAGATCCGGGCTCAAAATCCTCATCTGCTTGGAATAACCTCGCTCTTTTGGCAGGAGGTGAATGAGTTTGGGCTTGGTCAGGTGGAGATTGACCGCCCACCGTAGCCTGGACCAGATACTCGCCACCCACTTCCTTGGGAATATTAGAACCACCACCAGTACCGGTTTCAGAATCGGCGGGAACTCGATTGCTGGGGACCTTGGTTTGGTGAATACCAGCTATCTTTTTCAGCTTAGAGGCAAGAGCTTTTGTAGCATCGTTCTTAGACATTCTTTCGACTAGTCTGGGGTCGTAGAAAGGTAAACCTGAAGGAAGAAAAGGAAATAGAGTCAATACACAACACAAAAATAGTACGAAATAATTAAAGGGAACAACTTACATCCAAGATGGTACATTTTCTCGTGGTCCATGAAAGTGTCCCGGGTCATTTGATACCCGACACACTCACAGAACCGGTGCATTTTATCGAAAGCAGCTCCATAGAAGGGATTCTTGCTCGAATGGATAAGGGTGAAAATGTTGTGGAACAGCTTGAAGCTAGGAAAGAACCCACTCTGATTACAAGCAGCCAGAAACCATGATATCCATTTCACGGCGTTGGGAGTCAATTGCATCAGTGGTATCCCGTATTCATATTTACAGAGGTGTTTAATAAAGATATGGCACTCCGGATTCCAACCAGATCGGAGATGCTCTAGCCAGACTCCTACATACCCATCCCCCGGTCTTTGGTAAATCCTCTCGCCATGACGGGGCCACCTCCATTCAATTTTAGGCCCAAGATGGAACACGGACCGGATTGCATCGTCCATATCGGACTTAGAGTATTCAGCATAGATCGGAGATAGAGGATAAGGGGCCTCACTTACCACAGTCCCAGAAAAGGTCGCATCTAAGAGGGCTTTGTCGTAGGGGCCGGGCACCCCACATGGTTGCCTATGTTTATATTGGAAGCTAAGGTCTTTGTAAAAGAGAGCCTCTTCCATCTCATACTTCCGAACAAAGAAGTAATTACTGTCTACCCAAAATCCATCGGGAGTCATACAAGCCTGCCCGGGACCCCGATCCTTAATGCAGAGCTGGGACAGTACTGGTTTGCCACTCTTCCTCTTCCTGGCCATCAGACACCACTCTAAATCTAATAGTGGAGAAGGTTGATTTACAGAACTAGTGCTACCGGTGCTACTGTCAGAGCTAATAACCAAAATATCCGAAGGAGGCTTCGATTTCCTTGCCCGGCTTTTGTAACGAACCATAAAACCTGAGGAAATTACCAAAGTTAAGTCTTTTTCTTTTAACCCTATTACAAATTTATCTACAAATTTTCGTTCTACAATATTTTATTACACCTAATCCGGGCAAGGATTTACTCTAACAAGTCAATCTAGTCCGGGTTAGCGTGATTCTCTCCCTATATATAGTCCAAAACACATTATACTCCTAGTCCGGATCTAGTGAACCGTCCCGCAGCAAACAGAAAGCCCAGTCCGGACTAGGCACATACATGAAACCTAAAAACGCGATACAAAGGGCAAACACATCTTACCAAGATCTAAACACACACATACACGCCCACATACAGGTACAAAAACCAAGAACGCAGAGAATAACAAGTAAAAAACCCCTTAACCCAGATCTAACAGAAACACAAAAAACCTCAATTACGAAAAGGGGGGCAAGCAAAATCGAATCGACAACAAAAGACATTGTGAACTCGCACTCAATAACAAGAAGCCAAGGAGTACATGAAGAACACAAAATCAAGAAGATGAACAGTTGCAAGCGAAAAAGAGACGGGTCACGAATACATGCAAAAGAAAGGAAAATAACAAAGACAAAGAAAAAGAGAAGAACACTTACAAATAAAAGCTTTCCCAAGAGGACGAAATGGAGTTCAGAGATAATAGAAAACGAGGCCCAGGGGTGATGGATTCCGGTGAAGAGAGCACAAAGTCTGACAAAGAGAAGAAAGGGGGTTTTTTCGCCTTTTTGGGTTTATAAGAATGGAAGTACAATTGCAACTCAAAAGGAGTTATATATAACTTCTGAAAGGAAACGGCAGAGTGGGCCACGCGGCACGTTCTGATAGGCTGGGGAATAATTAAAAAGGGTGAAAAGACAACCGCTTTAATGACACGCAGCTGTCGCACGCCTTTTTAGGAAAAAAGGAGTGAGGTGATTTCGAAATGGATAAATCAAAAAACCCCCAAATTCGCTTGAATTGCCGCGGTACACTCCAATCCGAACTGCCTCTTCATATAAGCTACTTCAATCCGAATTGTCTCAACTTAAAAACAATTCGGATTAGGAGGCAACATTCAACCAAAAAAAACTTTTTCTTCAAGCTACTTCAATCCGAATTGTCTCAACCTAAAAACAATTCGGATCAGGAGGCAACTTTTAACCAAAAAACTTTTTCTTCAAGCTACTTCAATCCGAATTGTCTCAACCTAAAAACAATTCGGATTAGGAGGCAACATCCAACTAAAAACTTTTTCTTCAAGCTACTTCAATCCGGATTGTCTCAACCTAAAAACAATTCGGATTAGGAGGCAACATTCAACCAAAAACTTTTTCTCTATCACAAACGATCGACTAAGAAAACATCTCCACTGCTACTCCCGAACTCTCACTCCCCCATACGGAAAATCCGTATAAGGGAGTGGGGGGCAAATGATAGGCCATAACCAATCCCAACTGGACTCGGCCCAAGGTACCATGAGTCCGGCCCATAGGAAGCCCGGACTGGGCCCGAACCGGTCTAGTGGGTAACCCAGCCACATGGAGCGTAAATGCACGGGAGACACGAGTCATGACTAGGTTCCTACATGACAGCGACAGATAAAGGAATCCTAGTATTGGCACAATCATGTCCCCATCAGACCACGTGCTGACACGCCCAGGGCACACGCCGCCACAGATATTACCTGGACAGGTGGGAATTATCAGAGAAGGACAAGTGTCCCACCTACCTAGGATCCGACGCTGATGATTGCAGGTACCAACCCCTAAACCCTAATCCTTGGCCTATAAATAAGACAAGGAGAAAAAGGTGAAGGGGTTACATTCTCTTTTGCATACACACTCATATACACACACCCTCCATAATTAGATACTCTAGTCCTTATCTTTTACTCTTCAAAGCCGTCACTTATTCTCACGCCGGAGGCGCCGCGGGACTCAAACCCCCCTCCGGTGTTGTTTTGCAGACGCCCAACCACCAGCTTCACCTCTTACCGGGCGTGGGAACGGCGGAGGAGGCACTAGATCGGGTCTTAGAGTTATCAGTATGTATCATAACTTATGCAGTATATGTATTGGACTTACTGGCCTTGACGTTGGGTGTTACCTGATGTTGTAAAAATTATGCAGATGTATTTATGTACTCCCTCCGTCCCGACGAGAAAATGTATAAAAAATGAGTAAAGTTAGATGAAAAGTGGGTAAAGTGGTGGGACCTATTTATATTTAATAATAAATTTGAGATAGTGGAAGAAAGTATTGGTTTAATAGTGTTTATATTATTATAGAATAGAGATAGTGGAAGAAAGTAGTGGGTGTAATAGTATTTTATATTATTAAAAGTTACTATTTATGGTAATGTATATAAATGATGGGACGTCCCAGAAAGGAAAGTGTATAGAAATGACTAGGACAGAGGGACTAAATAAATGAAGATGCCGGGTGTCATCATGTTTTTGTATTGAAACTTAAGGTCATAATTTAGAGCCGGGGTCACTTTTCTTTAACGTTTTAGCATCTATCAATGAATCATCATCACCTTTTTTTCACCGATTGACAAGATCACTATTTTTTTTTACATACAATTATACCAAAGAAATGACAAGACAACTAGAAATCACACTTGGGCTTTTGCAGTTAATTTTAAACTCAGAACTGGGTTGCTAAAAGTTTGGGCTTCAAATTATTGCAACTGTGAATGAGTGTTTTAATACAATATAGGCTATGTTTGATCCTTCTTATTTACAATTTATAAGTTATTTATTTCGAAAAAAAAATTCTTATTTACATAATTTTTTTTAGAAAAAAATGTGTATTGGAAGTTTAACATTCATTTTCTTGCAAAAAAAAGTTACTTATTTCAAAAAAAGTACATATTTCTTAATTTTTTTTCCATAATAAGTTATTTATTCTGAAAAATAAAGTAAGACAAATGGACCATAGTCTTCCCTGGTTGTTTTAATTTTTTCCTTCAGATAACAGTATGAATGTATGATACATGGTTGTGTTGTGGGCAGCGTTCTAAAAATCGGTCTTGGCATTAGGCTTCACCAAAATGTCTCGAGATGGAGCTAGACGGGATTTAGATGGTTTTGTGTAAATTGAAAAAAAAATGACCGAAATCGACCTACACGGTTAGAAATCGGTTGAAAAGTGGTCAAAAATTGACAAAAAATGTTGAAAATTTTAAAAATTACCAAAAATATTTAGTAAAAATATTAATAATAATATTTAAATATAATTGATTAATGCTCTAATGAATCCATCCGATTAATCTCACCTATCCAATTAGGTTCTAGACGATACTCCAATCATCCTAAACCGCCTAACAATTTATGAAACATTGGTTGTGGGCAAATGTGCTGGCATTTAGGTAACAGTCTTCATCTCAAATTTATTAAATCAGCTCACTCATTGACTAACCTAGCAAGTCATGTATGAGAGAGGATTTATTAGGTGTAGATTAATTAGTTAATCTTTCATGGTTTAGGATTTTTCCCATTTATTAGGTGTACATCATGTACTACACCTACTTGTTAGGCGCAACTAATATCTTCATTGCTTTTGTTGAAGTCTTTTTATTATCTTAGGAAAAAAAAAATATACGGTACAATGTTTTTTGCATTTTTATTTTCTATATAAACAATCTCAAGTTATACTTAGAGGGTATTTGATATTTCTTAAAATAAGTTATTTTTTTTTTGCTAAATTAAAATAAGTTACTTTTAACTTAATGAAGGTGTTTTTAACTTAAAAGAGAAAGTAAAATTGTTTACTTTAAGTTGAATGAATGTGTTTGGATAATTTTACTTAAAGTTAAATGGGGGTTTAATAATTTTGACTTAAAGTGAAATTTGACTTAAAAAAATTTAAAATTCATAATATTTAAACTTTACAAGAATCGTGAAAAAAAAAACTCCATAAATCAGAAGTCATAGGTCAAAAATACCTAAATAAAACTTATGATTTAAAGCAATTTTTTAATTTAAAGCGGACTTAAAACCCATGTTACCAAACACACCAAAACCTCCTTAAAATTGAAAACTCCTAAAAGGAGTTGTAGCCAAACACCCTCTTAAGCTGTTGTCAGAAAAAAAATAAAAAAAAATTATGCTAATTCGACTTTGCAATCTCAATTCTCATCGGCCCATCGGCCACGGGCCGGCGTCTAGTGGTCCACTAGGCGGTAGGCACTAGTTGCCATTTTTCTACCAAGTTGCTATATCTGGATTAGTCAATTCATATTGTCAAATGTTTTAATATAAATACAGTTAAACCTCGATAAATGAATATGCTCGGGATTGGAAAATTTTATTTATTAATCGAGATTATTCATTTATCGAGATCAAAAATACATTATTTCTATTATATTGGGACCGGAAAAAATTATTCATTTGATAAAGTTATTCGTTTATCAAATATTCATTTAACTTTCTGATTTAGTTTAGCCGTTGCAAAACCTAATGAACGGGTAAGTTTTTTTTTTCTTCAGTTAAACGCAATTTTATTTTACTAAAAATATTTGTGTAGCTTGTTAATCCTTTGTCATAATTTATAAATTTATTAAATTATTTATTTGTTGAGAATACTAATTATCAAACTTTTTGACAAAAGCAAACTTTCATTACTTCAAATAATCAGTCAAAAGGATCCCCAACTGTGACGCCCCTAAATCCGCCCAGTCCGGGGACCCGGGTCATCACATCAGTCTCGATATCCTGCACCACACGTTAGCTCAATAATAAAGCAAAATATTTATTACAACGGAGTATAAGTGTCCCACTCCGCAGATCCAAGATTGGTCTCACACATTATTACAATACGATTTATTACATCTCTGAATAGTATCTTACATAAGATCGTAAGGTAGAAAGATAGAGGTTCCAGCTGGATATTCTAGTCCTTGTCAGCATAGCCTTGAGCCTTCCTTTTTCCTCTGGATCCCTGGCCGGACGTCTCGCAACTCTCCTTCTTGACAGCTGAATAAATATTGTAAAGCAAGAATGAGCAACTATGGTGCGCAGCAAGTCCTCTCCTTACTTGGTATATAAATATAATAAAATTTACCGAAAGAAATACTCGAAATTTAAGAACAGTCTGATATTAACAATCTGACATTTACTCAGGACTCATCTCGATAACAGAATACCCGAAAGTCTCATTTGGTGTAACTCTAATGACTCATAAGAAATCAATAAACTGGTCTTCCAACCTCTTGGTATCTCGGTGGGGCGATCAACTATCCGACCGGAAATACCGTCCTCCTATGACACCGCACTTCGTCCGATCACGGCTACCATGCGATATCAACGAAATATAATATATATGTATGTATGCTAGCATCATAATAGGTTATTAAGTTAAACCTGGCATCATAGTGCCTAAAATATTCTCGTGACCGTATAACGGTACACAAGTCTCTCTTTCTCTAATGTGGGCCTCTTTTCCAAAATTGACCAGTAGAATACAGAATTCCCGAATGTTTAATGAATAGATAAATTTGAGATAAACTTCACAGGAAAATACTTGTTAATCTGGCGGACTACCAGTCTGACTTAATTGTGCCACCAATCCGAAACATCAGTCAACATATTTTATTGGTTGACACGAACAAAATGCAACTATCTCGAACTAATGAGAATAGTCTCAAAAGTGAAATATTTTTAGTCGTACTGAACAAATCGTACCACTCGAATGTTTATAATACTCATAATTGATGAACGTTTAGATAGAATTTTTTCACTTGATCAACGAGTAAAACTCTAACGATCCTAATTTTTATAACTCCTATTTGTTGGTTCGAAAGATGAACCAACTAAAAGATATTCAATAAATATTGTCGAATTTTGTACAATAAATTCGACTGAAAAGAATGAATTTTACTATCTCGAAATAATGAGACTAGTTCCACTGAATCAAAATAAATAGTCGTCTCGAGTTAATGAGATCGATCCGATAGCAACGAAATTGCTTCTACGCTTATAGGGGATACAATTCGTAATTAAACTAATTTTAAAAGTAAAATAATATTTAACGAGAAAATAATGCTAAAAAAAATTATTGCATCATAAGGAGCAACAAATAAATCTCATAATTGATAACTCAAAAATAAATATGAATGACTTAACAAAAATACGAAATTTCTGAGAGTTAGGGTAGGAATGAACTTGCCTCTGTCTCGACGCTAAAAGTACCGAATATTAAAAAGCGTTACCCGCGAGCGATTGTCTCAAGTCTAAGAAAGGAATTCTATAATAATTTATCAAAATAATTTTAGTACTCGGGAAAGAAATTAATCACGTAATGTTAAAATAGTTCGGTAATCATGTCCTTGATGAGCAAATAATTCTCGAAAATAAAATTCAAAATATCCTCGTAACCTTAGAATTTCATAATCGCATTATTCGCAAAATAATATATTTAATGGAGGTTCTATTCGCTTTTTCCTATTAAATTTTAATAAATAGGTTTTAAGGTATCGTAGGATCCAAAAGTAAAACTACACATGAAAGTTTCCGCTCTAATCATTCGCAAGGGGTTTTTCTTACCAAAAGAAAAAGAAAGTCTCTAATTTATTTCTAAATATTTGCTAATGATTAATTATTTAAATCTTACTTCCGATTTAAGTTTGTTCTCGTAAATCACATCATGACATCAAGATACATTATAAAATTCTCTTTAATTATCTGAAATTCTCAATTTATCTAAAACTAGCAAGATAGCCCGTGCAAAGCACGGGCCATATAATAATTCATATAATTTTCTCGTATTAATCTACTTCATGTATTTCGATTTATTTAAAATGTTATAGTTTCAAAATTTTATCAGAATCTGAACTGTAAGAGTTATATTTTTAGTTGTGTTTAGTCCGTGTGAGAAAAATGACTGACTGAAAGCACTAGATAAGAGTTAATTGTAACTGTCAAGTATTACCAAAATAATTTTGGTGGTGAAAAAACAGTTGGCTTATTTATTTTGGTACGGAGGAAGAATTAAATTTTATGTTATTTTTGATTTTGTAAGAAATAATGTAATGTGACCGAAAAATACAAATAATCGAGTCATATGTTCTGCTTTGAAAAGCTCAGCGTACTTTTCCAATTTTGGATCTTTTTCTCCGACCAATTTCAGAGAAAAAGAAGCACAACAAATTTATCCTAATAGTTGTGCACATCCAAAATAAATATATGATATGTGCTTTTCTAGGATCATGGTATTTGACCATTTCAGATGTATCATTTCAATAATAAATTAACCATAACAAAATCATTTTTCCAAATACATTGTACCATCCATTATCATAAGTGCACCTTCAAAAAGCCAAGATGATATCTCAAATTTCAAGACAAAACATTAAGGTGTATGTAAAGTATAGTTCTATAACTTATTTTTAAAATTTTCTTTTTTGAATAAAACATTAAATTCTTATTCAGAAGAAAAAATTTAAAATAATTTATGAATTTATATTTTATATGAGTTTTAAAATGCGTGTCAAACCCTCTGTCCCAAATGTAAAGAACCTAGAGGGAGTAATAAACATATTCCGGCCATTTGACTAATATATATCTATACTATCTATACTATGGGCCCATTTGGGAAATCTTATTTTTCAGAAATAAGTTACTTATTCTGGAAAAAAGTTAGGAAATACGTACTTTTTTTTTTGAAATAAGTAACTTATTTTTGCAAGATAACGAATATTAAAATCCCCATATATATTTTTCTCTAGAAAAAAGTATGTCAATACGAAATTTTTTCCGAAATAAGTAATTTATAAGTTCATTTTAATAATTGGCATACATGCATTATAATAAGCGAAAAGGGTTATAATTTGAAATTTGGTTAACCTCTATTTTTGGTTATCCCCTCATTTTTTGTTATCCCTCATTTACAACCGTTAGATCTTCAACTCAAATAAATCATGACCGTAAGATACAATACTAAAAGTTGTTATATACAGAAGTCTAAGTTTCGATTCCCGCTAACAACATATTAATTTATATTTAGTACTAAAAATTATTATATACAAGGTTCGAATTCTTACAATAACATATTAAAATTAATAGTTATAATAATATACTACCCTATAAATAAATTATAAAAAATTAAAAATAACACGTGCAAAGCATGGGTTATAAGCTAGTATACATAATTTTAAAAGAGAGATATATTGTAATAAATTTTTATAAATCTATTTTTACTTTCGCCCGTTTACCTACTTGAGATAAACTTCTACTTATTTTCCGTCACCTACCTTCTCACTTTAATTTTTTTTTTTGACTAATTTTCGGCCACCTCGATACCTTTCTTAATTCTGACTTAGACGACATTATATCTGTCAATTTATATTTTCCCACCCCGACTACCATTTTTACTATTACATGAGAAAAATATTTTATTGATTTTATCACTAATAAATCATAAAAATAAATGTGGATATAAATTTATGAGTATATGAATGTCGTAGGTTTAATTCTTATCAAAATTCAAATTATTAAAATTAGTATATTTATGTAAACACTTTTATCCTGAATAAATTATAAAACAAATATTTCTAATAAGTGGGTTATTTGAGCAAGTAGTAAATGAGTTTTAAACTATTTCACAAACAAGTGATTTGGCTTAGTGGTTGTACATGTCAACATCAAGTTATAGAGGTGATGGATGGTCATGGGTTCAATTCCTCTCAATTTCATATTTTTTAACATTAATAAAATCTAAGGACAAATTTGTAATTTACTAAATGGGAACAAAACCCATGTTGGGCTATAATAGTTATAATGGATTATCTCATTCAATTAAGTCTCCCCTAATAAAATTCTCCCTACTTCATCACTGAAATGAAATGGTGCAATTATTCATTTTATAGAATCTTTAATCCATAATTATTATTTCCACTTTTAGAAAATGTAATACCATTATAAATCCTAATTTTA